>JAEANM010013728.1:0-14283 GCA_017656035.1 Myanophis thanlyinensis | reverse complement strand
ACCATGGTGTTGATGTGGAAGGTCCATGACAGGTTCTTTGAGATGTGCACACCGAGGTATTTGAAGCAGTCCACTCTTTCTACTGGGCTTCCGTTGATGACTGGGGTCTGGTAATTCCTTTCCTGTTCTGCTCACATCCCAGTGATACTTCTTAAATACAAGAACGGTTCAGAGTATGGTATTGGAATACAGTGTTAAAACAGAATAACAGAAGAAAAAGATTTAGGTATGTTCAGAGCAGATGATGCAAAATGAGTAAACAGGCAGCTGTAATGGCAAACAAAATTCTGGAATACATCACTAGAAGGATCACTAGTAGGAAAAAGGAGGTCCTAATAGTGCTACATAGGACTTTAGTCAGACCTCATTTGAAATAGTATTCAGTTCTGGAAGCCTAATTTTTAAAGAGGTATCAATAAGACTGAGCCCAGAGACGGGCAACAAAAATGATACAAGGTCTGAAGGGACCAATCAGTATCAGTAGAGATCCGAGAAACTTAATATGTACAGCATGATGGACAGAAGGGAAAGGGGGGACATGATTGAAACCATTAATTATATTAAGGGTGTAAATAAGATTCTAGAAGGCAGTATTTTCAATACTAAGCAAAAATCAAGATCATAGAGGCATTGCTTCAACTTGACAGGAAGGAAATTCAAAAGTAACATTATAAAGTATTACTTCACAAAAGGAATAGTGGAAGCTTGGAACCAATTTTCAGTGGTGGTAGTGAATCAATCATCAGTAACTAAGTTTAAACATGCTTGCGATAAACACACATCCACCATTGGACAAATATTTTTAAAAAAGAATAAATGGGGGGGAAAAACCAAAAAACTCAAAGGGCAGACTGGATGGACCATTGGGTCTTTTTCTGCCATCCATTTTTTAAAATGTTTTTATTACATGAAAAGCTTTCACTCCAAAATCTTTATTTTCTATTAACAAATTATGATATCGTAATTCAAGAGAGAATGGATAAGAGGAGACTGCCACCTTAAAAGGAAATCAAACCAACTTCTTCAAATTTTCTACAGGTAGAAAATGATTGACCAATTAATTTGTAAACATAGAAAGACCTAGAATTTAAATAATAAATTCTTACAATAGAAATGATATGCAGCAGTGAGGGCATGATACTAATCACAGGGGTTAAAATTATATTGTGCAAAAACGCAGACAAGATGTCAACCATTTTGTATGTCCAATAGTTTTTAATAAGGCTAAATAAGCCATTTAAAAATCTAGATATCAGATATTAGCCATGCGTATGGTATAATTATTGTTTCAGCTTATAAGAGTATAATTTGTTGAGGCAAATATAGACATATAAGAAGAAAAAGTGGCATTATTGGTTTATTCCAATCTGTCACTAAAACCTAATGTCAAAAGAATGTTTAGAAAGATTGATTAAATTCTTAATTACTTTTTTAATTAACAGATAAGTAGTATTTCAGTTATCTCGCATTTTGAATAGTGGAAGATGGGAAAAGACTGGCGTTCTCTCTCTAAGAAAGGGAAGATGTAGGAGAAGACAGGAGGGCTTTCGGACAGCGCTCATTATACTTTATTTCTCAACCAACATATTTTGGAGACTAACGACCTACGTTTAACATTAAATCTGCAGGGCTACAAAAGCGCTGTTCCTCATGTTCAATCCCGTGCCCGAGCCATACTGGTTTATCATGCTAAACCAGCGGTGACTGATGTGGGAAAGGAGATCAATCTAATAGCAGCCTACTGTGACAGCAGACAGGACAGGAAAATGGCTGGAAAATGCAGACAGGCTGGAAAATGTAAATAGGAATGGGGGAGGAAGAAACGAAGTGGAGAAAAGCCCAAACCGTGAAGAAAAACCGCAGCCGGTGCCGATACAGTCTGTCACCGAGCCAAAAAACAAAGTGGGGCCCGTTTCTTACCGAAGGATTGGAAGTTCTGGATAGTGGACATGCGCTTCTGTGGCTGGGCGCTGCTGGGGGGGGGGGGGGGGGGAAGGTCGCGCCTGGGTTTAACCAGAACTTTCTCAACAAGTTTAGCAGCCGGGGGTGGGGGAGCAAGGAAAAATGCAAACAAACGGCGAAACCTGGAAAGCAGAAAAGACCCGACTACAGCTGGGGGAGGGGGAATGCGGTGGCGGCAGGGTCTGCAAGAGCGACGCTTGCTCGCAAAATGGCCGACACTACTTATTTCAGCTCTCGTTTTCCTTAGATAGGGCACGTGACGGTAATATGCTTTCCATGGAATCCTGGGAAATGGAGTCCTGGTAAAGAAACTCAAAGCCAACTCAAAGCCAACAAATAACTACAGGCGTGACAGAGCTCTTCTCGAAGCACAATCACCTATCACTCGGAAACTATACTATGCTTGTTTGATTTAGGTTTGGCATCAGTTTGAATATTATTTGTAGTTTTGCATGTTGAATAAAGTGTTCAAATATTCAGAATAGCTAAAGCAAAATTAGTTTTTTCATATCTAAAAATGCAACCAAAACCCACACACAAAATGAATGTCAAAGGAGCAAATGTGTTGGCAGAGTATACAAAAGTAGTCCTTGAGTTGTGATCATGATTAAAACCAGAATTTTTGTTGCTAAGCAAGGTAGTTGTTAAACAAGCCATGCCAAATTTTACAACTGAAAGGATTAGAGCATGTACAGAGTGTAACTAACTCAACTTTTGATATCCCTGGCTGAGCTGAAGCTTCATTGTAACCTAATGTGCCAACCGAAAAGATAAAGTTTCCAGGCTAATTGCCAAGCTTAGCTAAGTAATTTACTGTAGATTCAAAATGTGAATTCTGTCTGCAGTATTTAATGTGAAGATAACAATCCTAGCCAGCTCTGGAAAATGTATATTCCTTTTTCTTTCTGAGGTCCATTGTTTCAGAGTGCTGAGAAAATCATGAGCTTTGCATAAAACCATGGATGAAATTATGTTTGTATAACAAGGATGATCTATGCAAGCAGTGTGTAAAACTATAAGAAGGAAACTTCTTTCCTTCTTGCTTTTGTTCTTGCTTTTACGTTCTTTTTTTGTTCTAGCTTTTTTTGTTCTAGCTTTTCTCTCTTTGCCTTGCTGTTTAAGGAGGGTGATTAACATAACAGAATACTAACTACCCCAATGAGTTATTTTTTATCTAAAAGTTTTTTTTTATTTTTTACAAATTTTTTACAAATATATCTCAAACAGTGTAGCAACTGGGTGTCATATCTTTTGATAGAAATACAATAAGATTAATCACTTTTGTTGCATTTAACCGGATTATGTAATTCTAATAGTAATACACATATTTATATAGAATTATAGAAATTCTATTTATATAGAATTCCTCATTATTTAGCTATTCAAAATATCAATGTTATTTTTATCCCTATCACCATGTTCTAAGTGCCATACCTTTTAATACACATAAAATATTAATTATATTTGTTACATTAAGCAAGCTTATGTAGTAATAATATGTTAAATATTGCAATATGTTATTTTTATGCCCTAAGCCTTTTCTATATCTCATACGTTTTAATACAAATCAAATATTGTCACATTTATTACATTTAACAAACATATATAATTCTAATAATAGTACACAATTCATATTGAATTATAATCTACCATTATTTAATTATGCCAGTCACCATTTTATTTCATACTTAATAATACCTCATTCAAATTCTAATTTCCCCTCTTTTTATTACTTCTTGTGTAAAAATGTATATTTTATTAATCCCTCTATTTCTAGTTTACATTCCTTCTTTCGACTGTTCCTGTTAGGGGTCACCACAACAAATAATCTGTTTCCACATAACTCTATCCTTGGCATCCTCTAGTCTTGCCCCAATTAACTTCATGTTCTCTTTTAGCACATCCATATATCTCCTCTTTGGCCTTCCCATTGACCTCTTGCCTGGCGTCTCTATTTCCAACATCCTTCTACCAATATAACCACTCTCCCTCCTCTGCACATGTCCAAATCATCTCAATCTAGCCTCTCTAACCTTGTCATCAAAACAGCTGACCTAAGATGTCCCTCTGATGTGCTCATTCCTAATCCTGTCCATCCTGGTCATGCCTAAAGAGAATCTCAACATTCTCATCTCTGCTGTCTCCCTGCCTCTTGTCTTTTCCTCACTGCTAGTCTCTAACCCATACTGAGAGCTGGTCTCACTACTGTCTTATACACCTTGCCTTTGATTCTTGCTGTCACTCTTCTGTCACACAACATCCTGACACCTTTCTCCACCCATTCCAACAATATAACAATATTATATTTATTTTTATTTGTGAGAAGAAATATCCATTTGGTTCAGTTCCAAGCCAGAAGAAAGACACTTGAAACATGGAGACTGGTTGGAAAGATGGTTTAATGATGAAACAGAACCACATGTGATTCTGGGCAACTGACCAAAATGGAGTTGAGAGTGAGGGTTTTTAATACCTTCTTTGGACTTTGCACTTGAGCTTCCTGTTCTTGTGCAAGAATATGTATTATATTGGCTGTTGTCAGATTCCCATGGGGCCATGTGGAGATTATGTAGGGGTCATAGTTGGCATTGTATGCAAAGTACAAATCCTAGGTATTTGTCTGAGATAAGTTTGATTGAAGTTTGGACTGCTCTGAGATGATGCAATGTCTAAAATACCATTAGGAGATTGTGCAATGTAGTGAGCTCTATGTCTTTTGCTAAATGGTAGTGGGTTAATACTATTATGTCATGAAGGGTCATGATCTGTTCTTAATCTCATCACCCTGAAGCTGAAGGTCTTTTGTTTTTATTCTTTATTCTTTATTCTTTCAGGATTTCTATACCGCCCCATCTCCCAAGGGACTCGGGGCGATGCACAGTCAAGTAAAACACATATATACAACATAATAATATAAAACCAATTAAAATTAATTAAATTAAGGCTGATAATTAGTAAATAGGCTGGGCCCGTCTTTCTTAATGGGAACAAAATACCTGCTGGGGGGAGGTTATTAAGAAAGAGGTCCAAGGATCCCACCACTGAAAGTTTCCATGCTTCTCCCCCATTCCTTTTCAAGCCTCCACACTGCCCCTCCCCATTCCTCTTCCAAAGACACTATGCTGATGTCCCATTCCAGTTTCCAAGCTTCTGCTGCTCTGCCAATCCTCTTTCCAAGCCTCTGCTGCTTGTCAATTGCTCATTCCAAGCCTTCACCTGCTGGTGAATGCCTCCATGTTGCTTCCCCATTCCTCTTTCCAAGCCTCTGCTGCTCCCCCATTTCTCTTTCTAAGCCTTTGTGTTGCTCCCCCATTCCTCTTTCCAAGCCTCCGCCATCCTCTGAAAACCTCTATGCTGCTGTCCCATTCCTCTTTCCAAGCCTCCGCTGCTCTCCTGTTTCTCTATCCAAGCCTCCGCCATCCACTGCTCTCCCATTTCTTTTTCTGTTAAGTATTCAAAGAAAGAGTGAAGTGAAAGTTTCACTCAGGTCCTCCATTTAGGTGGGAGAAATACTCAAATATAATTGGTTTACAATATTGCAAGCTGGCTATAAAAAGGCTAGCCTGCCAGCACTGTTTTGCTGGGTTTCAGAGAGAGCTGTCACTTTTTGAATAAAGAAGTCTCTCCATGAGTCTGTGGTCCTCAGAACAGAACACTGGCAACGAGGATGGGATTCTGAGGAAGACAGAGACACAGAGCAAAATCCAGCCAGTACAAAGAACCAGACAAGACAAGGAAATCATCCATCAAATGACCATCACAAACCTGTTGCATCAGTCGACAGTACATGCACCCGTTCAACTCGACCTGTACAACCCCGTTCAACTCGACCACAGAAAACTGTGACTCGTAGATACACCAATTTGAATGTTTTCTGGAAGCTAATGATCCTCTTGGATTATCAGACAATCGGTAGAGAGCCGTGTTCCAGAGTTACTGCAGCTCTGAGATATTTGAAATGGCCAAAGCCTTGTTGGCCTCTACAGCTGTATGAGCAGTGCTCTGGGCCACCCTGCTGGACACCCTCAACATGCCAGCACCCTCCAAGATTGTACGGTGGCATGAATTTCATGAATGGGTACAAGAGGAAGGTGAATCAATAAACAAATTCCTTGTTGCGCTCCAATGAACCACCTTCCACTGTGAGTTCCATGACCTAGGCGAACTACTGTTGGGCAGACTGGTCTGTGGGCTGAGAAACGAAAACCTCCAGCAATGTTTGCTGACCAAGCCTAACCTCACATTGCAATAAGCATTAGGTGAGGCCAGAGCAACCAAGAATTCTGCAAAATCAATGGCAGTACTAAAGAAAGAGATCAAACTACCGACCAACCAAAAAACTGTTGTCACCCAGCAGGTCCACACCGAACAAGACAGAGAGACTGACAAAGACGATGACATCTATCACATGAAAACAGGGCAAAACGCTAGAACTGAGGGAGATACAGTAGGAGAAAGATGTCATGTGTCGGCTGTGGAGGAAACCACCCCAGATCAACATGCCACTTCAAAGAGGCCATCTGCCAGAATTGCAGCAGGAAAGGCCATTTGGTGTGAGTGTGCCATGCATGCTAAATTGTTAATCCTAGAAGACTTAACCAGCAGGAAATTCAAATTTCAAATGTGGCCTAGCAAGTAAGAACAACAGAGGCGGAAACAACAGAGAATCGACCCGCACATACCACGCAGTTATAGAACAGACAATTAGCCAGAGGAAACGGAAACTCCAAGCTACTGTCCTTATTGAGGGATTGCTATGCAGAATGGAAATCAATTCAGGGTCAGCCATAACAATCATAGTCTGATGCACTATCAAAAGGTTAGTGCCAAACATTGCAAAGAGAGATCTAATGCATCAGAATCTACAACTGAAAGACTATCAAGGAAACTGCATTCCAGTCATCGGAATCATCAAACCCCAGGTGGTTTTTAAGAAATTCAGAGGAAAATTGGAGCTGATGGTGGTGGATGGCGAATTATCAAGTCTGCTTGGTCTTGACTGGTTTGAGGCCCTTGGAATAGAGGTAACTGGTGTCAACACAACACAGATGACAACTGGAACGAGCTGATCAACGAATTTGCTGACATTTTTGATGGGTTGTTAGGCAAGTACAAAGGGACCCCTCTTTCTTTTAATATTGACCCTAATATTAAGCCAATCAGAATGAAATAGAATCCCATTTGCTCTAAAATCAAAAATCTATTCCCAATCGGATAAGTTAATAGCACAAGGGGTACTCGAGCCGGTAGACCATGCAAAATGGGAAACATACATCGTCACACCTGTTAAACAAGATGAGTCCATCTGCATCTATGCTAATTACAAATGCACAATTAACAAAGTATTACAGCAAAGTGCATATCCAGTACCAATTGTACAACATGTATTACATTCACTGGGCACAGGAAATAGTTTTGCAAAATTAGATTTGGCCCAAGCATATCAGCAGATGCCAGTGGATGACACCACTGCCGAAGCTCAGATGATCATTACTCACAGAGGTGCATTCAAATGCAAACGGCTGCAGTTTGGTGTGAGCATCACTCCTGGCATCTTCCAAAGCTTGATGGAAAGATTATTAGTCAGAATCCCTGGGGTTGTGCCCTATTTTGATGATCCTTTCAAGCCACCGCCCATCTCCCACATTCCTCTTTCCCAGTCTTCTCTATTATCTCATTTTTCATTCCAAGCCTCCACTCTGCTCTCCTCATTTGTCTTTCCAAGCCTCTGCTGCTCCCCCATTCCTCTTTCCAAGTCTCCATGCTGCTCCCCCATTCCTCCTTCCAAGCCACTATGCTGCACCCCAATCCTCTTTCCCAGCCTCTGCTGCTACCCCATATCTCTTTCCAAGACTTCACCTGCCACTGAAAGCTTCTGTGCTGCTCCCCCTTCCTCTTTCCAAGCCTCCGTTGCTCGCCCATTTTTCATTCCAAGCCTCCACCCACCAGTGAAAGCCTCCATACTGCTCCACAATTACTCTGTCCAAGCCTCTGAACTGCTCCCCTCATTCCTCTTTCCAAGCCTCTGCTACTCTCCCATTCCTCTTTCCAAGCCTCCACACTGCTCCCCCATTACTCCTGCCAAGTCTCTGCCTGCCACTGAAAGCTTCCATGCTCCTCCCCCATTCCTCCTTCCAAGCCTCCATGCTCCTCCCACATTCCTCCTCCCAAGCAACCACATTGTTATGGATAGTTCCCCATTAGGAGAACGAGTGTGAAGCAAAGTTTTGGTAGAATACACAAACCAGAATACAGACTGAGTAGAAAAATAAGTTTTTACTTCGCATACTTTTACTTTGCATAGAGGTATGCAAAGTCCATCAATCAATCCAAATTCATACACAGTAAAGTCAGTCAGTCATCAAACAATTCAGTTCAGGGATAATTCAATAATCAAAGTCCTGTAACAAATATACAGTTTGGTAACAGTTTGCAAACAGTAGCAAAAACTCACAGAAAATCCTCGCTGGTTAATACGGCACTTCTAATTCCTCAGCCACAATAACAGTAACCAGCATCTACCAGTAATTCTGGCTCCAGGTTCTAAATACAATGAATAATGGATCATATGCTTGAGATATCATAATATACATTTTGCTGCTTGCCAATGCCTCTCAATAGGTTCAGCATTATATCTGGCCAACTGGTTCACACTGTATGATATATTCGGCCTTGATCAATTACTTAGATAGAGTAAACTACCAATCAGAGATTGATAAATACTCTTATCAAATATTGGGCTTTTTATATCACTTTTGATAAACTCTTGGCTCACTGGAGTTTTTGCTGGCTTACACAGTTCCATTTTTAAATTTTTAAGCAATTGGTTGATTTTCTCAGTCTGTGAGATTTTATAGCCTCCCCTGGTCTTATCAATTTTTAGATCTAAATACTGCTTTATCTCACCAAGATGATTTATTTTGAGCTGTGTTTTTAGCATTTCAATGATATCATTAGCCTCTTTCTCAATTTTTATTATTAAAGGTATGTTGTCCATAAACAATAGCAATAATGACATTACATCATCAGTTTCTTTCCTAAACAGACATGGATCAGCAATGCCTATCTTAGCTAGTTGCTTTACTATTGGCTCCACTCATATCCTGATTGCTTCAAGCCATAAAGACTTTTCTTTAACCTCCAGCAATCAGTCTGATTATCTGTTGCTATTCCTAAAGTTTTCTTTAGGTAAACAGTGTGTTGTAATGGTGCATGCAGATATGCCATTTCTACATCTAAGTGATTTATCATATAACCATGTCTAGCTGCCCAAACTAGTGCTGCATGTAAAGTAGCAGCCTTTAAACTGGGTGCAAACACCTCATCATAGTCATTGGCTGTCTGATCAAACCCTTGTGCTACTAATCAGGCTTTATGGGTAACAGTCCCATCTACACTTGTTTTGATTTTAAAAATCCATTTACTTCCTATAGCATGTTTACCTGGGGGTAAGATTACATTCTCATAAGCATCTAAATCTTTTAAGGATTTCAGTTCCTTATTCATAGCTGCATGCCAGGATATGTGATCCTCATTAGGATACATATTAAGTTCATTATACATAGCAGGAACTTTGTTTACATTACATTCAATAGTAGCCTGATATCTGTCGGGTGGCCATGTTATTCGGTTGAATGTCTAGGTATTACAGGCCTTAACTGTGGACTCTCCTGTTTCTCTAAATCTTCCTGCATCTTCTCTTCCACTTTAATTGCTTCTACTGCCGTATCTGGAATAATGGTCCTTATTACTTAATATATAGCAGGCACCTTCCAAACTGGGTTTCTTAGATCCAATTATGTCTGCAAACACAACCTCTAAAGGTTCTTTTGTTTAAAAACCATTAATCCTGTTGGCTGGAGTAACCTTGCTCTTTTCTTGATTGCACACATTGCAGTTTAAATACTTATTGCAAGGTTTTAATTTTACGCCCTCTGACAACTTCACTGTTTGTTGCAGCATTTTAAAATTAATGTGCCCCATTCTTCTATGTAACAAATGTAGACACTCATCATGTGGTCTCACATTACCACAGACTGAGTTAGCTATCTGGGCATTAGGTAATACGTATAAACCATTATTTAAATTAGCAGTAATCCTATTACCTTCTTTTTCAATTATACAGTTATCTCCCCTAAAGGTGACTACATAACCAATATTGACTAGCACCCTTACAGACAATAAATTAAACTGTAATTTAGGTACATATACCATTTCTAAATGCTCATTTATACATGAACAAAATGCAGTATCTTCACCAGACACTTTCACCTTCTATCCGTTTGCCAAAGACACATGTTTGTTGCTTGTGGACATTTTTACAAAAATTTTCCTATTTCTAGTAATGCACTGTGATGCTCCACTATCAACTACCCACAAATCAAGGTTTACAAGTGCATTGCTAGACTTAACTAAAATAGACATTACCAAACAAGCATTTTTCTTAGCTTTACTAGTATTCTGTTGTTTCCCTTCTTACAGAATCTAGCTATATGTCCCTTATCCCCACAAGAAAAACATTTTCTAACAGTAGTCGAAAATGACTCCATGTTGTGGTGATTTCTCTCTCAATTGGTCTCTTTCTTTCCTTCTCCTTGACTCTTCCAACAGTCTTGCAGTTATATCAGTCAATGTTAGTTCATTTAGGGTTAGCACTTCAAGGGGAGATACAAAATCATCATAGCTTTCATCCAGTGAAAAAAGAATGGTATAAACTTGATGTAGCTCTGAAAAAATCAGTTCTTTTTCATATAATTGCTGGAAAACACCTTTCATAAAGTTTAAATGAGCTAACATATCTCCACCTTTCAGAAGTCATGCCCTAAACAGTTTCCATTTAATATTTATATGTGCACCTACAGTGTCACGTACATAAATCCTCTTCGAATTCTCCCAACACCTAGCAGCAGAATTTTCTCCATGAATATGAACTAATTGTTGATCGCTCAGTGTTAGACCAATTATGCACAAAGCTCATTCATTGCTTTGTTGAAAGTCTGCTATCTTCTTGGCATCATCATTGTTGTTTGGATCCCAAGAAGTTACATCTGACAGATTCAGGACAGCATCCCATAATCCTTCTCTACACAGGAGTAGACTGCTTCATAGACCAGGAAACATAGTTTGTTCCATCCAATCGGGTTATCAGTGACAGACTTGTTGATGGGTCGTGTGCCATCTTCTCCAGGATAGTAACTGCCAATTACAAACTACACAGCTGTCTGTATATGGTGTTGTGTATTTATTACCAACTCTCTTTTAGCTACGTCTGGAACCAACTGGGCCCATAACCAGTGTTAAGGATAGTTCCCCATTAGGAGAAGGGGTGCGAAGCAAAATGTTGTGAGAGTGTTGTGGTAGAATAAACAAACAAGAATATAGAGACACTGAGTAGAAAAATAGGTTTTTACTTCCTTGGAAATAGAGGTATGCAAAGTCCATCAATCAATCCGAATTCATACACAGTAAAGTCAGTCAGTCATCAAACAGTTCAATTCAGGGATACTTCAATAATCAAAGTCCAGTAACAACTATACAGTTTGGTAACAGTTTGCAAACAGTAGCAAAAACTCACAGAAAATCCTCGCTGGTTAATATGGCACTTCTAACTCCTCAGCCACAATAACAATAACCAGCATCTACCAGTAATTCTGGCTCCATCTTATGGCCACTTGAGGAAGCAGCAGCCAATCACATTTTCAGCATTAAAGTTACAATACTAAAAGTAACAATCCTGCTTAATATATTGTTAACCCAAATGTTAGATTTATATTCCTAACACACACTGCTCTCCCATTCCTCTATCCAACTCTCCGTTGCTACCCCATATCTCCTTCCAAGTCTCCGCCTGCCACTGAAAGCTTCAGTGTGGCTACCACATTCTTCTTTCCAAGCCTCTGTACTGCTTCCTCATTCCTCTTTCCAGGCCTCTGCGCTGCTCCCCCATTCCTCCTTCCAAGCGTCCGTTGCTTGCCCATTTTTCATTCCAAGCCTCCACCTGCCGATGAAAGCCTCCATACTGCTCCCCCATTCCTCCTAACAAGCCACCACGTTTCTCCCCCATTCTTCATTCCCTGTCTCATCTGTTCTCTCATTACTCTTTCCAAGCCTCTGAACTACTCCCCCATTCTTCCTTCCAAGCCACCATGTTGCTCACCCCATTCCTCTTTCCAAGACTCCGCTGTTCTCCCATTTCTCCTTCCAAGTCTCCACCTGCAACTAAAAGCTTCCATGTTGCTCCCCCATTCCTTTTTCCAAGCCACCATGCTGAAAACCTCTGTTCTGCTGCCCCATCTTTGTTCTAGGCCTCTGTGTTGCTCCCCTCATTCATCTTTCAAAGCCTCTGCTGCTTGTCCATTGCTCATTCCAAGCCTCCACCTACTGTTGAATGCCTCCATTGTGCTCCCCCATTCCTTTTCAAGCCTCCACACTGCCCCCCATTCCTCCTTCCAAACATCCATGCTCAATTCCCATTCTTCTTTCCAAACCCTTGCTGCTACCCCATTTCTCCTTTCAAGCCTCTGCCTGCCACTGAAGGCTTCTGTGCTGCTCCCCATTCCTCTTTCCAAGCCACCGCATTGCTCCCTTCATTCCTCTTTTCAAAGCTTTGTGCTGCTCCACCATTCCTCTTTCCAAGCTTCCGCTGCTCGCCCATTTCTCACTCAAAACCTCTAACAACCACTTAAAACCTCCGCGATACTCCTGCATTCTTTTTTCAAAGCCTCTGCTGCCTCCCCATTCCTCTTTCCAAGCTTATGTGCTGCTCCCCCATTCATCTTTTTTTATTTAAAAAACTTTATTAAATATACACATTTTAAACAATACACAAAAACTATTTACCTATCTAATTCCATCTATTATAGTGCAATTTCGGTAGTATGTATATACATCATTCGTGTTTATATTGTGTTACTCACACAACTAATACTGTTTTTATACTATTCTAGTGCTATCTCTTCCTTTTCCTTTACATATTCTTTTATCCATCAATTATCCAAATATATATCACATATTATATACATTTGTTATGTCCAACAATATACTTTCCTTACTCATTTACAACTTCTTTTGTGTATCCATTCATACCACTTTTCCCACACCTTATAATACTCTGAGACTTTCTTTTCTTTTAGTTCCAGAGTTTGTCTGTCCAATTCTGCACAGTCCATGATTTTCTGAAATATCAAATCCTCTGTTGGTATCTGATCCCCTTTCCAGCACTGTGCCAGAGCAATTCTTCCTGCTGTAATTATGTGTAGCATTAAATACCTATCTTCTTTTTTATAATCCTTCTTAATAATTCCCAAAAGAAATATTTCAGGCTCCATTTCTATTGATCATTTATGATACCTTGTATCCAATGCCTTATCTTATTCCAATAATTTTTAATTTTTGGGCATAGCCACCACATATGGAAGAAGGTACCTTGCTCTTTCTGGCATTTCCAATAATTTGGGGTTAAATCAGAATACATTTTTGCGAGTCTTGCGGGGGAAAGATACCATCGGTAGCACATTTTATATCTTTTCCCAATCATCCAATTCTATGCTGTGTCCGATGTTTCTGGCCCATGCTATCATTGGTCCCCTCACAATTTCCTCTGCTAGAGTATATTGCAATAAATAATTATATATTTTTGAGATCAGTTGTTCCTCTGTACCTACCAATAATTTATTTAATTGATTTAATCCTGTCTCGACCCCAAATTCCTCACAATCTCTGATATATCTAGATTTTATTTTTAAGTATGGCCACAAATATATATTTAATCCCTGGTCTTTTAGTTCCTTCTTAGTTTTTAATCTTCCTTGGGCATCCAAAACTTCATGATATCTAGCCATTAAATATGTATTGTTTAAATATGTATTGTTTAGGGATAGATCATTGCCTCCATTGTCGATAGCCATCTCAGGATTTCCCTCAAATTTGATTTAGAGAATTACTCAGCATATGCCGATGAAAATATGCATGCTTCTTCTTCTTTTTTGTGCTCCACAGGAATGCATGCCATCCTCTCTGCAAGTCATGGCCTTCCAGTGTTAAAATCCTTTTATTTTGTAAATTTACCCAATCTTTGATCTGTACTAAACTCACCCAGACAGACACACCAGCAAATTCCACAGACTAGAGAAACGACAAAAAAACCCCAAAAAACCCCACAACAATGCATGAAACAAACAGTATACAACGTATCATACAGAACCCTCACCATAGCAGAAACCAATGTTCTTTCCAAAGGATTCAACTTTGCAGTTGCACCCAAACACATCCCCACTGAAAACATTATATGTGGAGTTGAAGCCAGCCTAACCAAAATCAACC
>JAEANM010013727.1:0-14283 GCA_017656035.1 Myanophis thanlyinensis | reverse complement strand
GAGAGAGAGAGAGAGAGAGAGAGAGAATGTGTGTTTGTTTGTATGTATGTATGTTCTGGGGTGTAATTACTTCTGTCCTTGTAAGGAAATGTATTGCTATTTCCCAGGTTGCTCTATTGTAAGCATCTAGTTAGTTTTTACAAAATAACTTGTCAAGCCATAGACCCTTTGATTTTTTTACCTTGTCAGATCCAGCCGTCACATCTGTAGAGAACAACAGGTGTTCATGTCATGCTTTACTGCTTGCAAATATTTTGATTTAAATACAATTTTTCTCCCACAATTCTTTATTGATGATGACAATGTATATTTGGAATTCTATATAACTTTAGAATTCTGTTTGTCCTCAGTTTGTTATCGAGACCTTTTGAAGACTTACATTTATGAAGAATCATACTGAATTTTCATTTTAAAAAATCACTTCGGGGACTAGCCAAGAAACATCTTTATTACTAGCAGAGTCTATATGCTATTTTAGCTCTGAGGCAAGAATTTTTTTGCTTAAAGATTTTGCTCTGGTTAAAAGACCACTAATAAGTTGCAAAATCTTCCCGAAGTTACTATTTCTAATTCTTTTTTAAGCCAGTAGATTACAAAACATCTCTGGATAAAGAGATATTGAGCATGCATTAATGGTTTTGAAGTGAACTGGAACATTAGATTTCAGGAGATTAGGAAGCTGTACGCAGAGCTCACTATGAATTGTAATGGACTACATTTTCGTTAAAATGGATATTTTCCAACACTCATCTTTACAGAAAAGACCTCTTTCATTTTGGAGGCAGAATTTGGCCACAGAATGATTTGCTGCTGGCTTTGAGAGTTCAGAATAATTTGGATCAGTTAATGGTCATTCCAGTTATTATACCAAGGTGTTCCAGGTATTTAATCAATTTTTAAAAGCAGATGGGACAAAGGTAGAGGGAGCTGTGTGACAAAACAGTGATGCAGATCAATTGAGAAGTCTGTGCGAGAAGGAAAAACAAATATGAGTGACAGGCCATTTCTTAATCATTTTGCAACTTCCTGGCATGTTTCTGTGTCTTATTCTAAAGGTAGGAAAATAACACCTTGTCCTCATCTGTTATGGCCCACAGAATCTTTCAAGATAGTATAATCTTCTAGTCTTAACAGTAAGTTATTAAATAATTATTATTTTTAGACAAACATGGAAATAAACATTTGATTCGGCATCCAATAAGCATGAGGGCTATGTAGCAAATTAGATTCAAAAGCTAAAAGGTGCACTGGAACATATGGGTATGCAAGGGAGTATCTGTTTGTGAGCCTTAAGCAAGTTTTTTCAGAGTAGAATTCAAGTTATGAAGGACAGCTATGTGATCTTGGGAAATAATATGTAGCTTCTTTAAGGAATTACAGAAAGATCTCACATGTTATTAGTTGCAAAGTCATGTACAACCCATCAAAACCCATGGACAGCATTCCTCCAGGCCTTTCTGCCCTCTACCATCCCCCAGAGTCCATTTGAGCTCACACTGACTGCTTCAGTGACTTCCTCCAATGACTTCATTCTCTGCCATCCTGTTCTTCTTTTGACCTCAATCGTTCCCATCATTAGGCTCTTCTTCAGTGAGTCCTTCCTTCTCATTAGGTGGCCAAAGTATTTGAGTTTCGTCTTCAGGATCTGGCCTTCTTAAGAGCAGTCAGGGTTGATCTCTTCTAGGACTGTTTGATGATCTTGCAATCCAACGGACTCGCAGGAGTCTTCTCCAGCACCAGAGTTCAAAGGCCTCCATTCTCTGGCACTCAGCCTTCCTTATGTTCCAACTTTCACAGCCATACATTGCAACTGGGAAAACCATAGCCTTGACTATATGTACTTTTGTTGGCAGGGTAATGTCTCTGCTTTTTAGAATGCTGTCTAGCTTTGCCATGGTTTTCCTCCTCAGGAACAAGTGTCTTTTAATTTCTTGGCTGTAGTTCCCATCTGCAATGATCTTGGAGTCGAGGAAAATAAAATCTGTCACTACCTCCATTTCTTCCCCATTTATTTGCATGAATATATCTCATGAATATACCTCAGATTTGAAGTATAGAGAACCCCATGTAATCACTGTTTTTAAAAAGGTTAAACAAATTCTAAAACAGCCCCAAATCCTTTCCTCTTTCAGACTGCTGTTTGTCTAACAGCTTTCTTTGGTTAGAGAACCAGTACAAAGAAATTGAGCTTTCTGGCACACAGAGACAGACAAATGTCCATGAGTGATCCCTTGTTTTCTTTGTGGGTCATCTTTTCATCTTTTCCCAACATATTGGAGGATTGCAATTTATTCAATTTTCAAGAAAGGGTTTTTTTTTTTTTTGGCATACTTTTTTTATAATGCATTAATGGTTCCCAGATCCAGCATTTTCAGGCTCATTGTTATTATTATTTGTTTACAAAATATACTCTGTTGTGGTATAAATAAATTAGTGGACAAGAAATTTATTTTAGCAATCTTTAAACCCTACCACCCAAAAGGTGAGTGATTGATAATGTTTGTTTTCATCTTTTTTGTTTAGGAGTTAAAATGCAACTATTACTTGTACTAGCTAATTTTATGTGCTATTTCAAAACAACCCCATTGATAGTCATTAAAAGGTTTTTGAATTCAGAAGCAGAGCAAAATAGTTGCAATATTAAACAATGAAAAGTGTAAGTTGGATTGTTGTAAAAGAAAAAGAATAAAAACAATGTATGTGTGAGTTTTCTTCCAAGCTCATTTGTGTATTTTATCTGTTGTGTAAAGAAAAGTGTGATATAGTCAATCTTGTTTATTTCCATATAGTTTTGAAAAATATATGCATCTTTCTATACCTAGACAAACACACACACACAGAGACACACAGATATATAGGCTAAAAATGACTGGGGGTGGAATATAAGAATGGGTTTAGTGGAATAACTTGATGCAATGTCAAACACAAATAGAAGGAATAAGAAAAACTAATAATAGAAGGATCTGAATATGAAAACATTCCTGGCACCTTTGTCTTGAAAGAGAAAGCAGAAAGATGTTATCTTACATGGATTCCAGCTTCTCTTTTGTTAAGATGTGAATACAGTCTCCAGAAATGAAATGCATTTCACTTTATCTGGGCAGATATACTTTATTCCCTTTTCAAATTAGTCATTTCTGCTGTGCATGGCTTCTCCTGCTTTTTTGTGTATGTGTGCTGTAATTGAAACTTTAATAATTGATGTCACATTTTACATATTTATTTCCTGTTAAGAAATAGTTGATACAACCTAGCCTGGAACGATATGGATGGTAGACAGAACTAGAGGATATAAACTTTTCTCTGTCTGCACCTTTTGATAAAAAAGTCATTTCTATAAAATAGGAAATAATGTATGGTATTTTACACAAAAGTATTATTTACTGAATAGATAATAGTACATTTGAACTTGGAATTGTGGAGCTTGTGAGGACTCAGGATATGTGGGAGCACAAATCTGCAACTGTCCAAAGAAGCTATACCTTTTCTCAGCATTACATGTGCTCCAAAGTGCAATATTAGGTTCAGCTATGAATCATTATACGGCCTTATAAAAAAACGTAATGAACCTTAATGGAAATATTAGACAAATATGTCAAACACTTTCACTATATTTTATGTGAATTTAAGTTAACGATTAAAAATATTTCAGCAAAAAGTTCAAGGCCAAGAGTTTCTTTAATGTAGAAACTATTATAGTGATTAAAAAAAAAATTGAGATCAAGATTCAAATAATGTTCCATGGAAAACATGTAGTTCATTATATGCATAGCTTTTCACTATAAAATGAATATTTCAGTTCTTATCTGTATCTCAAACAGTAGAGATTATATAGCTTTAGACTACTTGAACATGCCAGCGGGGGCAACATTATTATTTGTATTGAAAAAGAAAAAAAGCAATGTAATTGATTTGTAATAGATTCTGATTTTACATATATTTTTCCAAAATCCAATTTCTGCATCATATTAGTAGGAAATATTGATTAAAGACACTTGAATTAGTTTGAAGCCTAATTAGCTGCAAGTATTGGGAGAGCTCAAAGATTATTAAAAATGAATAGAAGCATACTTAAAAGCTAAGCATCAGCAAGATGAATGAAATAACTGATAGTAAATTGATACTGGAGGTTCCTGCATTGGCTATTCTATAAATTTTTTACAAAGCAGAACTTGTAGATAGAAGAATGGAGTGATGCATCCATATATGAATTGGGCTGAATCATTATATCAACTGAGCTATTTAGCCAGTGGTGGGATTCAACCGGCTTTACCAATGGTTCAGTGAGCGTGTACCATCCATGCTGCTGCATAGCTTCAAAACAAAAGCTATTAAGCTACCTGAGGCAGCCCGGGTGAGTAGGAAGGCTGAGGAGATATGAAAAACAGCTGTTCCATGCAATACAGCTGAGCTACAAAGAAAAAACAGAAGGGAATACAGGATAGGAAAGGGCAGGGGTGGATGGGCAGGGCCAAATGCTCTTTGCTACTACCAGTTTGCTAGAACCAGTGTGACCAGGCAGAATACCACCACTGTGTTTGGCAGATAAGGAGAAAGGCTAAAAAATGGGAATCCCAGATAAAATAGATAATTCTGGAATGAAGCCTCTTTATGGTCTAAACAACATTAAAAATATTTTCTTTCCCACTATTAGCAACAGAACTAAAGTCTGTGAATTTAGGATTATGTATTCAACAACAAATTTGTTTAATAAATAAAAAAGCAAATGCAGAGAAATATGAAAAAAACTGATGGTTCTCCTTTGTGATGCTTATTAGATCTTTTGGCTTAGCAACTAAAACTGAATTTCTAGTTGTTAATGGATTACTTAAAGCACAAATTATTAAAATTTGTAGATTCATGTTTTAGAATCATACCTGTGGTGTGCTTAGATCATAAGTATAAATTTATAAGAATAAATTTGATTTGATTTGATTTGAGATCTGGCCTGTGGAGCCGCCCTGGAAACAGCAAAGGACCGACCATCATTGCCTCTGCCAGTGAAAACGGATCTCGGGAGGGCTATGTGCAGCCCTCCCAGGTTCGTTTTCAGCTGTGATGGCATCCTGCATCCCTCTGCAAACAAAAATGGAGCTCACATATGGTCTCTCCAAGCTCTGTTTTCATTGGCAGAGGGCTTCAGGAGGCTGTTGTGGTCAAAAGCAAGTGATGTTGAGCTGACACAAGTGATATTGAGCTGGGCACACCCACACCAGCCACAGCCCCATAGTCCCCCTGAGATCAAACACAACCCTGATGTGGCTCTCAATGAAATTGACTTTACTTTCCTGCTTTAGAGACTATGAAAGGATTGGGGTTTCTCCATCGTGTTGGAAGTGTATGCTCCAATGTCTGGGAATTGGATTGGCTCACACAGGTCACGTGACTTCAGTCGAAAAAAACTATAAAAGCTTCAGCCTGGACTGGAACCACCCCAGTGTTTTTTCGACTGTCACAGCGATCTGACTTCTTCTGGAGCACCAAAGTTCTTCACCACTGAATTTAATCTTTTAGCATATTGCAAGTATTTGATTTAAATTCTCCTTTTTACCCCTCGCTGGCTGCTAGTCCCTCTGGAGCTTCAGGTGGTGGATAGAGGCTTCCCAGTCCCCCCCGCCCCCTCCTCCTTCGTTCCCTCTGCAGCCGATAAGCCGTTTTTTCTTTTTTCTTTTTTTGTTTGACGACGTTATTCCCTGTGATTGCCTTTATTCCGCTCCGCATCAGCTGGCTTGCTCAGACCGATCGGCATTTTTTGAGTGAAGATTATGGCCGTCTGTTAAATCGTGAGGAGATTGTTTTCCGGCCTGTTTATTCAGCTCTGCATCGGCTGGGTCTCCTCAGACCGATTGGCATTAGAGCAAAACTTACTGTTGAACTTGTTGCGATTCAATTGCTTGCTATTACACATCGGCTGGGTTTCCCCTGACCGATTGGTGTTGGTTACTACTCGTTTCTACTGAATGGTTCCTCTGTTTTTTATTACTCACCGTTCCTTTAGTTGATCTCCTCCATTTTGCCTTCTTGTTCGTCAGGGCGCAAAAAAGTCACGCCCGCCATTTTGGATCGTTAAATTTTCAAAAGTGCCTTTTCTTTTTGCTTTAGCTTCTATTTGCATCCCTGCACCTAGTTGACACCCACTACTACTATTTTTCTCGTTGTTGGTTTTCTATTTAATCAGTTTATCCCATTTTTTATATATATATATTAAAAAAAAGAAAGGAAAGGAAGAACGTTTGTTTATTCACTTATTCTCCAAGTTGATCTACCTGCTGCTCCCCTGTTGTTTAAAAAAAAAAAGCAAATAAGAAACAAAGGAATAAAATAAGAGAAAGCATTAGCTCACCAGAGGTAATTAATTTCCACCTTACCCTCTGTATAAGGCTTTGTACAGCTCTCTGTATTGGCCTTCCCTGTCTTACAGCACCACCTACTGGCCATATTATAAAAGTCCCCATTTTCCCTCAATTGGGGCTACAGGTACCTGAGGCATTATTCAACTTCAAGCCTCTTTACTAGTTATACTTATGGCTTCCTTGGCCAATTCCTTGCAAGCAAGTACGCCAGAGGCCTCTATTCAACCTCCCTCTGCAAGTATCACCTCAGAGGCTCCCAAAAAGGCCAAATTTAAGTCAACTTCATGTGGGTCCAAGGCAGCGGAGAAAGCGGCTTCACGCTGCCATAAGGCACTTGAGAAGCAGGTCAAGCGCGCAGAACTTAGCGTCCTACCGCCAGCTGTTCCATTGGCCACACCCACGCCTGCTTTTGGCCAATTACAAGTCCAGCTCTCCCCGGAGCAGGACAATTTGGAGGCTGTTCCCTCTGCTGGGCCCTCTCCTCCGGTGCTTGGGACACATATTTCTCCTCCTGACTTTTCTACATCCTCTTCTGCTGGTGGTTCCAATCCTAGGGAGAAACTGATCTCTGTGGTCCAGGACCTTAAGACCTCCCTAATTTCCGCAATCACTCAGGGCCTGGCCTCACTCCAACAAGCACAGCCCCACACCTCGAGCAGCAGTCACGCTTCAAGGACTATCACATCACCGGCAGCTTCGCTGGATCCAGATTCCTGTCCTCCTATCTTGCAAGCATCTTCTCAGCACCCCTCTGATTCAGAAGCAGAGGAAGGAGAACTGGTCGAGGGGACCTTGTCGGATGATGAGGTGACCTTGCTGGATATTCAGGTTACTCCAGGGTTGTTTCCACCCTCCTTGTTTCGGTCCCTGCTCCACAAAGCTAAGGTCACTGCGAAACTGGAGGAAACTCCCCCTGCAGCCAGGGGGTGCAGGAGCAAACTGGGGCCCCAAATCCTCTCTTTACAACCCCACCTACCCGAACAGAGGAGGTACCTACTCCTCATGTAGTAATTGACCTGATGCAAAAGCAGTGGCTAAAACCCACCACGCATGTGGCGCCGACTGTTAATGATAAAAAATTTTACCTACCAAGCAAGGCCTTAGTCGATCTTCTACAACTTCCGTCGGTAGAGGACCCAGTGGCATCCCTCCTATCCTCAACACCTGTGTCCGGAGATCCTGCAGACCTGCTCAAACCAGAGGATAAAAAACTAGAGACCATGCTTAAATATTGTCATCAATCCACAGCATGGGCAGTCAAGGCGATCTCAGCTGCTACTTTTTTCAATCGAACCACCTTGATGTGGTTGCGGCAATTGCAGGAACGCTTGTTGCCCACTGATGCGCGTCTTCATCACGATGTCAGCAAGGTTATCCTTGCCACACAATTTTCGGCAGATGCTACCCTCGATGCCATCCGTTATTCGGCCAGGGTGATGGGCGCCTCATCCACCTCTAGGCGCTTATTGTGGCTCAGAAATTGGCAGGCGGATTCGAAAGCTAAGTGGCAGCTGGCTTCGAGCCCTCTGCAGTCAGATAAGCTCTTCGGAGCTGCCCTTGAACCTCTTCTGATTGAGATGAAAGACAAGCGGAAGATACTACCTTCTTATGCCAAGAGGGCCAGCCGCTGATTTACCCCCTACCCGAAACCACAGACCTTCCGGCCTCCTCCTACCTCCTCACTGGCCGTTGTTTCCACCTCCTCCCAATCTTACCAATACCAGCCACACTCCTTCCCCAGGAAGCCTGACAGGCAGGACTACAGGGACAGGTACCGCCGGTTCCCCCAACCCAGGGGCCCCTTTCGAGGGGCTAGCGGTCACCCCGCTAGAAGGCCCCGATACTGAGTCAGGTGACACCCCTGTTGGCGGCCGCCTTCAACAATTTGCCGACCAGTGGGAGGAGACAGTCTCAGACAGGTGGGTCCTTAATACAATTAGACACGGTTTGCGTCTTGAATTTACTTCAATTCCCCCAGACTCCTTTTTAACTTGCTCTATTTCGTCTGATCCGACCATGCAGTCTTCTATGAAGGAGGCAATCTCTCACCTTCGTGCCATTAGGGCAATAGAACCTGTCCCTTCCTCCCAGAGGGGTTCTGGTTTCTATTCCAGACTGTTTCTGGTCCCTAAATCTTTGGGGGAATGGAGGGCAATTCTAGATCTAAAGCGTCTTAATGAGTATATTGCTTATAAACGCTTCAAGATGCATTCACTCCAAACTATTTTGGACCTGGTCAGGAAGGGCGACTTCCTGGCTTCGATTGACCTGTCTGACGCTTATCTCCACATTCTGGTTTTTCCGGAACACAGACGTTACCTAAGATTTGTGTATCTTGACCAACATTATCAATATGTGGCTCTGCCCTTCGGTCTGTCTTCTGCCCCCAGAACCTTCACTAAGATTCTTACTGCATTATTAGCCCACCTCCGTTCCATTCCAATCAGAATCCAGAGTTACCTGGATGATATTCTCATCCAGGCAGCATCTCCCGACCAAGCCACGATGGCTATCAATTCCACCATTCAGGTTTTGGTCTCCCATGGTTTTATCATAAATTATCCCAAAAGTCAATTAGTGCCTACTACTAGGCTCTTGCATTTGGGAGCTATCATAGACACCTCCTTGTATAGAGTGTTTCTTTCAGAAGACAGACAAACTGGCATTTTGGAGTTGGTTGCTCAGGTACAGCAATGTCATTCCGTATCCATCGCAACCCCTTCTAGTCTTTTAGGTAAATTTATTTCTGCTATTTCCATTGTTCCGTGGGTCAGATTACATTCTCGCCCGCTGCAATGGTTTTTACTCCCAGTGCAGCAACAGGGTCGTAGCAATTCCCTGACCCAGGTACTCCTTCCCCAGGATGTTTTAGATTCTCTGGACTTGTGGAAAACACTGGCCATAGCACAAGGCACTCTCCTTAGAGTACGTCCGGATTTCACAATTACTACAGATGCTAGCTTGATAGGTTGGGGTGCACATATGGATGGGCAAATGGTACAGGGTGCTTGGTCACCCTCGGAACAGAAAAAACCCATCAACTTCCTAGAGCTTAGGGCAGTTAGTCTGGCTCTCCTTCACTTTGAGCACATTATTCGATCTAAGTCAGTTTTGATTCTCACTGACAATGTAGCAGCAAAGGCGCACATTAACAAACAGGGGGGCACCAGATCCTGGGCACTCATGGCAGAGGCATGGGAACTGTGCCATTGGGCCGAGTCATGCTCGGTCATGATTCAGGCCCTCCATATTTCCGGCTCCGAGAATACCCGACTGGCTGAGCCGCACTGCCATAGATCAGATGGAATGGCAACTTAACCCAGAACTTTTTCAGCAAATTATCTCTAGATTTGGTCAACCTTCAGTGGACCTTTTCACCTTACATACCAACACACAGCTTCCAAGGTTCCACACCAGATACTTCCATCCATTGGCAGAGGCCACTGATTCACTACGTGTTCCCTGGCTGTCGAGTCTACTTTATGCCTTCCCTCCTCTTCCTCTTATTCCTGCAGTAATACACAAGATCTTGGAGGAGGAGGAGGAGGTGATTCTGATAGCACCGCACTGGCCCAGGTGCCCTTGGTTTTCTGACTTGATAGCACTTTCAGTTCAGCGCCATTGGCAGCTCCCTCCACAGCATCTCTCGCTCCATCAGGGGCACATTCTACATCCAGACCCATCCTGGTTCCATCTAACCGCTTGGAGGTTGAGCGGCAAGCACTGTTAGCGAATGACATCCCTGAGGCAGTTATTGCTACTGTCCAGGCGTCCAGAAGACCTTCTACCAACACAATTTATCAAGCTACATGGGCAGCTTTTCTTCATTGGTGTGCGCCAAGGCGTATCATCCCTCTGGAGGCCAGGATTCCTGATGTTCTACTCTTCCTTCAACATGGTTTGGAAAAAGGGCTTTCCCCTAACACTCTCCGCTGCCAAGTAGTGGCTCTAGCCACAGTCATTCTTGTAGGGCACCGCCGGTCTCTAACCCAACAACCTTTGATTAAGAGTTTTTTAAAAGGGGCAGTTAACCTCCATCCCCCAGTTATACACAGATTTCCCACTTGGGATCTTCCAAGGGTCCTGAAGGCTTTTACCAAGAGTCCCTTTGAACCTTTGCGAACGTCTGCTCTGCATTATCTCTCTCTAAAGGTAGCTTTCCTGGTGGCAATTACGTCTGCCCGCAGAATTTCCGAGCTAGCAGCCCTATCTGTTAGACAGGATCTCTGCATTTTTCATTCTGACAGGGTAATTCTCAGGTTAGACCCAGGCTTTGTTCCTAAAGTCAACACTGTCTTTCACAGGTCCCAGGAGTTGATCCTGCCCAATTTTTGTCCTAACCCTGTACACCCTAGGGAGCGAGAATGGCACACTCTTGATGTTCGCAGAGCGCTTCACATTTATATAAAGCGTACATCTTCCTTCAGAAGGACAGAAGCCCTCTTTGTTAGATTTACTCCTGCCTCGATGGGTGCCAGAGCAACTTCATCAGTAATAGGTAGATGGCTTAGATCTTGTATTGCTAGGGCCTATGAAAACCAGAATCTACCCATTCCTAGTAGGATCACTGCACACTCCACTAGGAATGCAGCTACTTCTGCAACGTGGAATACTCAGTCCTCTATAGAGGACATTTGTAGGGCGGCCACTTGGTCATCCCTTTGTCCATTTATTAGACATTACAAATTGGACATCTTCTCCTCCACAGAAGCTGCTTTTGGTAGAAGGGTTCTGCAACAGGTCCATTTAGTGCCTGATAGTTAGAGGACCTGAATCATTAATCTCCCCACCCTGGGACAGTAAGCTTTGGTAGGTCCCAGACATTGGAGCATATGCTTCCAACACGATGGAGAAAGGACGTTGGTCTTACCTGATACGGTCCTTCTCATCGTGGGAAGCATATGCTCCAATTCCCTCCCGTAAAATTGTACTTCCTCTCTTAGGCAGGCAGGGCCTAGTTCTTCTTGTTACAGACTTCGATCTTTTGCTTCGCCGATAAAAACACTGGAGTGGTTCCAGTCCAGGCTGAAGCTTTTATAGTTTTTTCGACTGAAGTCACGTGACCTCTGTGAGCCAATCCAATTCCCAGACATTGGAGCATATGCTTCCCACAATGAGAAGGACCATATCAGGTAAGACCAACGTCCTTTTTCCCCCTAGTTTGAAGTTTTTCCCCCTATTTTGAAGTTCCCTGAATTTCCAGGTTGCCTTAATTATAATTCGAAGTATGAAGAATCAGCCAGGAAGTATGAAAATAATAATCCAAATGCAAAAAAATTAATATGTGAGCCAGAGGAAGGGGTATTAAGTAAATTTGTTGCCTTGAATTACTTACAAGATAATAAGGATGGGACAAAATTTAATAAACAAATAAATGAATAATTCTAAAAGAAAATATCCTCAGAAACTTGCTTCACTATCAGGTTTCTCTCTCCCCAACCCCCACCCCAGAAGTTAAGAGCAGGACTCCAAGTAAGAGTATGAGACAACAAAGCCCAATATAAGTTAAGTTGCATGTGATAATGTATTTGCTATAGACTCATAGTAGCAATAGGTTTGTGGGTTTCTGGCCTTCACTGCTTGAGAAAAAGGGAGTACATTTATTTTTATGTAATAAATTTATATGCTACCTATCCCACTATAAGTGATCCTAGTTTGGAGATTCTTCATTATTATGAATATAGGAATTTCAAGTGAAAGAAGAGGAAATTGCAAATCAGGCAATTTGGAGAAAGCTTTGTTAAGAGTGGAATAAATATTTAGCATGCTATTACCAGTAGTCCTTGACTTACAACCATCTGTTTAGCAACTGTTCGAAGTTACAGTGGCACTGAAAAATGATTTGCAACCATTCCTTCTGTTTACCAACATTGCAGCATTCTTCAGTCGCCTGATTACAATTTGGGTGCTTGGTATCTTGCAATGGTTGCAGTGTCCTGAGATTATGTGATTGCCATTTGCAACTTTCCCAGCCAGCTTCCAACAATGGGGATACCAGATTTGCCTAATGACCATATGATTCACTTAACAACCATAGCAAGAAAGATTGTGAAATTGGATGTGACTCACTAAACAAAAGCAATGGAAATTTTGGTTCCATTTGTGGCTGTATGTTGAGGATCATCTATAATTTTATAAGGTGGTAGCATGGTAAGCATGGTCTTATATTTACAGCATGGTCTTATATTTACAGCATGGTCTTATATTTACAGCATGGTCTTATATTTACAATATGTTTATAGTTTATTTACAATATATTTATAGCATGGTCTTATATTTACAAAAAAAAATCTAAAACTTTTTCAGAACATTTCTATGAAACATTCACATATTGCAGACACTAGAAAATAGAACAGAACTAAAACAATTTGAGGTGATAATTTCACTGGCCTGTAGCATAATATTTTTCGTAAGGCAATATTTCAGGATAATCCATGAGATTGAAAGCCTTGGCACATGACATTTAAAATCATTTTAGGATTAGATTAAGCAGTAATTAGATTATATATTCTATACTAAACAGTGAAATACTTACATGCATGATTGGATTGGTACATACAGGAGATGTCTCAACATTAATTGCCAAAAATTAATGGGCGAGAGAGGAAAATCTCAAAATAATTAGAGCAGACGATTTATATAAAGGCTTTGATCACGTTACATATGATTACTCATATATGGAATTGGGGTACTGTTTTAGCATTCTTTGACATATAACTCTCTTTTCATATTTGGTATATAAGTGATTTATTGTGGCAATGGGAAATATAATATTGATCCTAAAAAGTATGAAGTGTAATTTAAGCAGTAGGGCTGGATTGTGGCACTTTTCTGGTAATCAAAAATTCATTTTATAATTCTTTTGAAGAGAACAAAAATAATTGCACATTTCCTAGATATCTTAATTTCAAACAGAATAGTCAGAGCTAGTGTCTTCCTCACAGCAAGATGGGTGCCTGCATAACAAAACAGCCATTCTTCCCTAGCAGAAATCCTTAACAAGACATTAAACTGTTTCCCTAAAACTCTGCTCTGCAGGAATCAAGAGAGTGTCTGTGTATTAGCACTCTTTCCAAGCGACATTTTAAGGGAGATGTGGCCTGAACAGCCAAAGATACCTGGATGAGACATGACCTTTTCAGCTTATATTTATTGTGTCTTCCCAAATACACATCAAATTATGTACAGCATCTGTCAACATGTCACCGGGCCACACAGGCATTGAGTGGGAAATGGCCTTTAATTCTGTGCTACATCATTTCTACAGAGAAGTTGGGGAGGGGTGTGTGTGTGGAAATGAAATGGCAAAAACAGAAGCAAGCCAGAAAATCAGGCTGGGATAGGTGAATGGGATTTCATTGTTTTCTTCCACCTATTTTAATCTGCTAAAAGTTTCTCCTGCTCTAAAATATTGCTCATCTTTTTCAATTTGAGCTTCCGTGCTTTATCTCCTACTTGGAAATTAGAGTTGGTTTTGCAAGATAATTTATTGTTCTATTTTATCATTATTTTTGGTGTAGTTTTGCTTGATTCAGTGCTCTGGTATGGCTCTGGTATGATATGACAAAAAATAAATAAATGAAAAGACTATATATACGGAGCATTCATATTACAGCATGTCCATGGGTAACATATATACTCTCATGAGAATGCTGGAGAGCATTGGATCTCTAGGATCCACACTGTTGGCAGCCTGTGTGAACTGAGTGTATTTATTTCTTGCTCAGCCAGGGAATAATTGAAAAATAGTGCATATTTTTTAAATGCTGCCGTTTTCTGAAGTTTTCGGCCCATTATCCTGTTTGTAGGAATTCCTACCTCTTTGTGTATTCTAGCTCTTGAACTTCAGGTTTTTCAAGAGAAAAGGTAGCTTATTTATTTATTTATTTATTTAATTAATTCAATTTATATACCGCCCTCTCTCCCGCAG
>JAEANM010013726.1:0-14284 GCA_017656035.1 Myanophis thanlyinensis | reverse complement strand
CTTCAACTCCCAGGAATTCTGGGAGTTGAAGTCCACGAGTCATGAAGGAGCCATAATTGCCCACCCCTGGCTTAGAGAGTGCTGTAAAGCACCATGGAGTGATATATGTCTTGAATGCTATTTTTATTGCTATGAAATTGAAAGCATGTTTGGAAATAGAATGTGTGTAGTATTATATTACATAAGAAATGTATTCAGTTGCTTCTATATAATCTGAATATCTAGATACAGGCATACTCATACAGGTAGTCCTTGACTTATGACTACACATTCAGTGACTATTCAACATTACAATGGTATTGAATGAGCACTCCAAAAGTACTCCCAAATTAGAAACCTGCTGCTGCAGAGATAGTTCCTATTAAGGATAACACAGACACCAAAGGAGAACTTTGATGTATGAATAGCAACTTTGGGTTTAATTTGAGCCTGTACTCTCCCATCCTGAGCCCAACATCCTTCAGGAGTAGAATATTAAAAACATCTGCCCTACAGCCTGGAATAACAATGTGTAGTTGGGTATCATCAGCATACTGTAATACCAAATTGTCTGGTGACTTCCCCCAGGGGTTTCATATAGATGTTAAAAAAAAGCTTGGGGCGGGGGGGAGAGATGACCTTTATGGTGTCCTGTGAAGAACCACTGAGCCAACCTCTCCTCCCACACTGAAACTACTCAGAGAACAGACTGCCATAGCCTGAAAATTTCAGTAAGGAATATATAGTATCATAATGTATATAGTTTCACAGATTAGATAAGGATGCTAATCTGTATTACATTTTGTTACAATATTTTATTTGGCTATATATTACCCAGAGCCTTAGTCAGTTTGGATGATGAGTAAATCCAATAAATATATACCGTAAATGAAGATGGAAGTGGCTAAGATTAGCAATAAACAAGCTTATAATAAGCATTGCTTTATTTGCTGTTGATATTTAGCTAATTCTCAGAGGTTTGTTGTTTGTCTTGTGAATTGAAAATTACGTAAATGATAAAAATGTTTTATTGTAATCCTGATTCTTGGTTGATTTTCAGAGAGCTGCCTTTGCACACTTTCCGGAACTCTACAGTTTTGCCCTCTCAAATGTATCTGCTGTAGATACACGTGATTCTCTGCTAAAGTTTTTCGGGCCTCTAAGGTACATCATCATTATCATGCTTTGGTTAAGGTCTGCTTTTTTGTTTTTTTTTTGTAGATACTTAATGGCAAATTCTTGATTTTCATGATGATCAGGATTATTTAAGTAATGACTAGCCATCTCTAAGTCAAAAATTTGACTATTGTATTATATATTTTCAGCTGAAACGGATGCTTAAATGAAAATACACTCTGATTCATACCCTGTTATGTATAACTAAACTGGTTATTTTTTA
The DNA here is from genome assembly GCA_017656035.1 of Myanophis thanlyinensis. Taxonomy (NCBI): domain Eukaryota; kingdom Metazoa; phylum Chordata; class Lepidosauria; order Squamata; family Homalopsidae; genus Myanophis; species Myanophis thanlyinensis. The sequence continues at coordinate 12,906 of JAEANM010013726.1, read as the reverse complement.
ATTTAAGCAGTAATTCTGTTACTGTTTAAAAATAAAGAGTAGAAAGTACAGTGGTACCTCAAGATAAGAAATTAATCCATTCCAGGGTAGCCTTTGTATCCTGAATTTTTCTTATGTTGAAGCAGCCCATTCAGCCAGAATGTGGTTTTGGCTCTCCCCTCAGGCTGACAAGGATTGTGTTTTTCGTATCTTGGAATTTTTTCGTATCCTGAAGCAAAATAGTTTTCGAGAGACCCTTCGTATCTTGGATTTTTCGTAACATGAAGCATTCATATCTAGAGGTACCACTGTATATCTAGTTTCCAAAAAGCATATCTTGTATAAATATTTCTGGTAATTGCAATTCATAGCTCTAGTGCTTAGCAATTTATGTACCCAAAAAGCAGTGTAATTTATCTGCTGATTTTAAAAAGAATCTGCACAATAATGGTCCATTATGCATGTAATAGCCACAATGTAGCATTTCATATAAGGTGTGTAGGCCGGAATGTGCTCAAGTAAACCTTCCTATATCTTCATTTGGCTTCATTTAACATTTAGTTTCACATTATATAAGATCTGGCTTGACTTTACAATTAAACTAAAGAACCTAGCTACGTACACTGGATTCATTTCTATTTTGATTAACCAGCAATTGCTTAAGCACACCACTTTCTGTTGAGCATAATGATAAATCAATTTTGCAACAGATAAGTCTTAATGTAGGAGCGCTTCCCTGGCTACAAACATGAGTTTGCTCATTTACTTAACACTAAGTTTTGATGAAGTACTGTATGCATAGTAGGTTCCTTTACCATAGCAACTGAATATGGGAAGTTTCAGTACAATATAATTTTACTACTTGGAAATGTTGACCAAGCAGATCATTCCTGATCTCTTTTTTATGATAGATGTAAATGAAAATATTAAAATAAGTAGCCCATTTTTTTCATAAAAGCCAAATTATTCTTAACACATTTCTTTGTTATTTAGTCCAGATATGCTCCACCAGGTGGCATCATATCTTTGCTTACTGCCAGCCCTACGTGAAGGAGAAAATACAAATTACGAAAAAGACTTTCTGCTTGAGCTATTGGTAAGTTTAAGTTATTCTTGCTTAAATGAATTCTTTAAGGTTTGTTTGTCTTGGTTTTGAAGAGCATGTCATTTCATAACAGGCTGGCAAGTATATGTCCTCGTCTACCTATAGCTCTTTGGGTTACTTCAGATGGTCATTCAGAATCTGATTTAGTGATGAGCACACAGTGTACATAAATTGTGGTAGGAAGGAAAAGTCTAAAAAGTTGTGGCATCGATAAAAATACCATGTTATTATTTACAGTATTACTTCAACTTGCATCCCATCTTTCAACTATGTTTAATAAACACACTTATTAGAACAAAATAAAAAAGTTAATTTAAAATCTCACTATAGGAAAGAATTGTCAAGATTATTTGAAAAATGAAAAAGCAATAGAATTCTATTTCATCAGTGTATGTTTCAAATGAAAGAAATAATTCATCCAGCACAATTCAAATATGAAAATCATGTTGACAGAATACAGCTATCAATTTAGGCAGCTTTTAATCATTTGTTATGTCCATTTTCAAAGGCAATATGAGAAAACTACTGGTTAATATTTTGGAAACAATGTTTGCATGGATAGTAGTTTGATAATGCTCTTCTTACATTTCTCAAGATACATAAGCTTGTATGTAGACAAGTAGCCAGCATGCTATAGTTACGTTCACATTTAGTATTGCATGGAAGTCATGCTAAACATTGTGTGACATTGTCACTTCAAACAATTCCTTGTATTTAGTGTCAGCCAAATCTCTTTACAATGTTGCTAATGTGTCAGTGGACATTTGCCATGTATTCTGTAACCAGCCCGGGCGCTTATTCAGTGCTGTTATTTAGCTTCTTTAAATGAACTGTTGAGAAATACATTTTAAAAAAAACCCAATTTTTTACCTTTTCCTTATAATAAATACAGTCAAAACTATTGCTAGTAATTTTGGAGATAGTTATCTCCAATGAAGTATATTGTGAACCTCATATCTATATTTGATGTAGTTGTCGAAATGCATTCTGCATCCAGCTATTCATGCAATTTTTTTAACCTGTCTCCTCAAATAAATATTCAAGACAGCTTATAAAGGAGGAACATACACACACACACACACACACACACACCTACAAAGAAGCATAAATTAAGTAAACTAAAAGTCTGACAAAACAAATGGATTGTTATAGATTTTATAGGTAAAAATTTTTTTCCCCTGCTTGGGTGTAATTTAGCCAACATGTCAGAATCTTCTGACAGTAGGAACAGAAGGACTTAACATTTGAATAAGTTTTGATAGGCTAGAAAAACACCAAATTGTTGGGTAATTTCAAGTTAATTCCAGCATCTGAACATTTTCTTTGCAAGCAGTTGGCAAATACTCATAAAGATGTTTTTGTTTTCTAGGTCTCTCGACATGAACGCAGAATTTCTCAAATTCAGCAGCTTAATCAGATGCCTTTGTATCCCACTGAGAAGATTATTTGGGATGAAAATATTGTTCCAACTGAATACTATTCTGGAGAAGGTAAAACATCCTGAAATAGATTTAGATTTCTGAATACAAGAAGATATTTTATGAAAATGAGCTTAAAGATTAAGTGAATCTCTTTGGGAAAGTGTCCATCCAATTTCCTTTGCATAGCTGTCTTCCCTGATTTGTTGAGATAGAAATATGTTGCCTCCTTTCTCCTATTGGGTCTATGTTCTAGAAAAAAATATATAAGAAAGACAATTAACAAAGAAGTTGGATGAAAAGGTAGAGTAAGCAAATGAAGAATATTTATATTCCTGTATTTTTCTGTAACCCTAGATTACTGAAGAGTTAACTAAGTTTAATTAATGTATGAAGACTTAGGATCTGTGCTAAGCCTCTTGGGAAGGAAAGCATGGCTCTCTAAAAATACAAAGGAATAGTTTATTACTGCAGTCACGAGCTTCCTTTATGACGTTACAGTAAAAACAGGAATTTCCAAGGACAATGCATTTACTGAACATTGCAACTAGGAAAGGTCTTTCACATATTCACTTAAAGCCTATGTCCTTAAAGGCACATAGTGGGTGCAAAATCTTCTGTCACATAGAATTGTCATTCTGAATAGTCCAGGGCTGAAATGGACTTCTCAGATTGGGTTCTTTTAATTGTTTTAGAAATAGTTCTACATCAGATAAGCCTATACCAGGTTGGAGCAATAAACCATGGAACCATCCCATTTCAGTAATTGAAACACTTGAAATGGAATATATTATACAGTTCTAAGAGAATAATTAAAGAAGGAGCAAATCTAAGAGTTTGGCTATGTCATCTGTGTGCTGGCGGACAATTATACAGTGCTGCTCTTCAGCATATGTTCTGTGAAGTAGATTTAGGTACCCTACAACATGAATAAGAGTACATTTCCTTTGTGGATAGTATATTCCTCATCCAATAAATGGGCACTGGATCATTGGGGTACAAACCCAATCTATACATCTTTAACCTTTTAATTTAAAACTGACATTGAGGGCATGTGTAATATTAAAATACATGTACAAATGCGTTTTTTTAATATGGGTTTAGACTGAGCACAACTCAACTGGGCCCATTCAGGAGTACAAATATATATATTTTGTAGGTGTGATATCTTTAGTCTCCTGACTCAAACAAGATTGCATTGAAAGAGGAAATAAGTACATGTAATCTGCTCCACTTTTTTTCAGCAAGAATGTTTATTTGACCAGAGCCCTTTTTATGAACAATATATATGCTTTTATATGTGACAAAATAAGTTTAGATTTCTGCCTTGGATTTGTAATTCTCTGTATTTCTACTGAGACTTGCTTGCTGGTAAATAGCACAGAGTTGCAGCTACAGTATTTAATACAAAAAAATAATTCCCAGAAGAAGCTAGAGATACATTCTTCTCCCATTCATTTTTTCTTCCAGGCTGTCTTGCCCTCCCAAAATTGAATTTACAGTTTCTTACTCTTCATGATTACCTCCTGAGAAATTTCAACCTCTTTCGTCTGGAGTCTACTTATGAAATCAGACAAGACATTGAAGATAGTGTCAGTAGGATGAAACCATGGTAACATGCACAGTGTTTACATTAAAGACATGTGCAGGTAGTCCTCGACTTATAACAGTTCGTTTAATGGCCGAAGTTATAACGACATTGAAAAAAGAGACTTTGACTGTTACACTGACAATCGTAGCATCCCCATGGTCACATGATCAAAATTAGGCCACTTGGCAACTGGTTCATGTTTATGATGGCTGCCGTGTTCTAGGATCATGTGATCAATAAAGCAAAGTCAATGGGAAGGCCAGATTCATTTAACAACTGTTGCTAACTTAACAACTGCAATGATTCAGTTAGCAACTGTGGCAAAAAAGGTCATCAAATCAGATCTTAAGAAATGTCTTGCTTAGCAACAGAAATTTATGTGGTCATAAGTCAAGTACTACCTGTACTAAAAGGATTTTCCATGTCTGATACTTTTTGTTTTGTCATCCCTTTTTTTTTTTTTGAGCTATGGGAAATTAACTAAATTAGAAGAAGGTTGAATGGATTTAATTCTGTTTTATTCTCATGCTTACCTAGAAAGTTAATTTTATAGAATCAGATTATGGGAAAGGGTATAATTACTCAACTGGCTAGATTAGTTAAGGTGCTTTTTAGATGAATGATTAGTTATGGTGCTTTTTAGATGAAAGCATGCTTTGAAGGCCATGGGTTATTTCTTATTCTTTGTTTCTAGAGATGTTTCTAAGGAATTTCAGTCCTTGGAAAAAAAGTTTTTAATGAGGGTTTTTTGGTGTCTAAAGGTTTACAGCTTCTTATTTCTAATCTTGGTTATTAGGCAATCAGAATATGGTGGCATTGTCTTTGGTGGATGGGCTCGAATGGCACAGCCCATTGTCTCTTTTACCATCATAGAGGTGGCAAAGCCAAACATAGGAGAAAATTGGCCTATGAGAGTCCGTGCAGATGTTACAGTTAACTTGAATATTAGAGACAACATCAAAGATGAATGGGAAGGTATGTTTGAGTGTGTTGGTGCATCAGATCCTTAAGAAGTCATTAATTCAATTCAAATGAATGTTAAACTTGTAAAAAAAATGTAGTGTATTCAGTAAAATGTAAATGGTATAGATTCTTTCTTGTGAGAATCAAGGCCATCTCTGTTGGCCTTATCTCTGATAAAAGTTGGGGGGAAATGTTAATATTAAATGCAGATACATATATTTTTGAGGGGGATTCCTGTTAAAGTCCAAAGTATGTTCTTAAATGATTTGTAATCCAGCTTTTTGTGAATCTATATAGATTCCTTGCTACCACCAAACAAATTTAGTGTAATTGTAATACAATATTTTTCATGCTTATAGCAGGTATATACTGTACATAATTACTTCTCTCTGGTTTTTCCTTAAGAATCCAAAAAAGCAACAAAAATGAAAACAGCATTACAATATCGGGGATAATAAATCACAGTTTAAGTGCTATTTAAATATTTACACTGAATTTAGCATATAACCTGCACTAGAATCCTAGAGTAAAAAAAACTTGTGTTGTGAGGCAGATCACTACATACTTGATGAGGAAATTTAGTATCAATATATGAACATCTGTAGCAGAAGATTAATGGAGAGGGAGAACAGAAACCCCAACTGATTGGCTGAGAACAGTAAATATAATTCATTGATTCCTTTGTAAAGCTACACATTTCTGATTGGTTGGGAACGAGTCTATAGATCAGTATAAATAAAAACATTATTTCTGAAAGTCCAATGACAAAAATAACATTTTATTGAATAGGTAATCACTGTTATTTCAAAACTGTTTGATTTTGTTTCCATGGATTTAAATTGCATTCTCTTAAACCTCATTTATTTATATTTAAATTTGTATTTTAAAAGTATAATAAATGAATTTGTTTTTTTCTCTCTCTCTGTCATTACATTTAGGTTTGCGCAAACATGATGTCTGCTTTCTAATTACCGTCCGACCCACTCAGCCCTATGGTACCAAGTTTGATAGAAGGCAGCCATTTGTGGAACAAACTGGCCTTGCTTATGTCAGGGGGTGTGAAATCCAGGGTATGCTGGATGATAAGGGACGTGTCATTGAAGAAGGTATGATAATAAAATTAGTCGTTGAAATAGTTATTATTATAAAATTTCACCCCTAACCATGTGACTTGGGTATAACCTGGAATCAGAATGATACCACTTAATACGTGTCCTTTTTTCAATAGCAGCAGTCACAACTTTTAATGAGGACTTCCCAAAACATTAAAAAAGTACTCATTCTAAAGGGACAGAGCTGAGATGATTGTTTTTGTCAGCCCAGCTTTTCTTTACTTCATTTTGTGTTGCTGTTGTCATTAAGTTTTGAATTGGTTGTTTTTATACTTGGAAAGAGACAGAAATAACTTATGTTCTCGAAATACATTTTCCTAGTGTGAGGAAGTGTTAGGGAGGAGCAAATAAGGCTGTGAACGAAGTATCAGCTTACCATTGAGCATATATGTCCGTTGTCAACATTGGTGATGTTGAGACTCTAAAGCTAACATTTCAGATTTATTATCTGAACCCAAACAAACAACAATAATGTGGCATATCTAATGTAAAGATATGGAATGTGCAGTACTGTTTAAACCAAACTAGGAACAGTTTAGATTTAGAATCCTTCTGGAGTGATTGGAACAACATCGTAACATTTCTGAAGGTCAGCACAATGCATTTTAATTTGATACATTTCAGTAAATACACTTTTGTCAGAAGTTATACCAATGTGGCTGTGATCCAACTGTCAAGATTCCAACCAATGAACCCAAGCAAATCAGAACTCTTGTGACTAGAGTCATTCTCAAAGGATTTATTTATTGAAGACATCATATCGGCATGGTTTAAAGGAAAACCAACTCTAAATACTTCCCATGATTTCAATATAATTTAAATAACCCCAAGTGTCACAGGTCATGTTAGCCAATTAGGTCCATTGGCAGGCTCTCCAGGCATTCCTTCCCCAGCTTTTATCAGAGATAAGGCCAGCAGAAATGGCCTTGATTCTCACAAGAAAGCTCTCAGTTGTCATTCCAACCTCCTCCTTCTATGTGGCAACTGAGGAACAGAAAATGGCTGTTGCCAGGTTCAATTCGAATTTGTCACCAATTAAAATGGGGCGCACTCTTTGGATACCATCGTGGCTTCAAAATTGTTTGTGAAAGAGCTATTCCTTTCAAAAGGTTGATGATTGGTTTTGATAAAAATAAGCAATTTTATGCAATTTTGGAGTGAGCAGGCTATGTAGGAAAGTAAAAAGTGCAATAAATTGGAAAGGACTGGTTATAGCCTGAACCGATCTCTAAAAGAACTTTTTATGATTTTTCTTTTTTACGTAATTTGTATCTGATCAATTTTAAACTTGATTTGTCTTTCATTGTAAGCAGGGCCGGAACCCAAACCAAAACTTAGAGGTGATTCAAGAACGTTTAGAGTTTTCTTGGATCCTAATCAATATCAACAAGACATGGCCAGTACCATCCAAAATGGAACAGAAGATGTATATGAAACATTTAACATAATAATGAGAAGAAAACCCAAAGAAAACAATTTTAAAGTAAGTTGTAATGTTTTCTTTTCACAAGTAGTTTGTATTTTACCCTTCAGAACATTTGTTTAAGCACAAATTTTAAAAAAGAGCCTTAGTTTATTTCCTTGCACTGCAGCTGTCTCTATTCAATCTGTGCTGGGAAAAACATAAGATAGACTTAAATGTTTGCTTCCAGTTAAATCTCATTGCTAATGTGGTAGAAGAATAATGAATGCTAAGTAAGCATTGTTTAGTGATGGTGAAATTGCAAGACAAATAATCAAACATATCCCACAGAACCATCTTGTTCCACTGCTTGTATTGCAATAAATGTTAAAATGGTATCTGATCTTTCTAAGTGAAATGGCTTTAAGGTGCCTCAAAGGCAAAAAATGATTATTCAGACTTTTATTGTAGATTGTTTTCCTTTGAAGTTCTGAAAGACTATTTGCAATTTAGTTACAGTCAGACATCAAGATAATGCCAAAAGGGCTTGACAGTGTCTTTAAATTCACTTTTTCAGGTTTAAAATTAAACCAATTGATTGGGTTCAGCCTCCTTATAGGATAGCTGCATCCTAGAGGATTATCATCTTTTAGTTGCCCTACGAGTCCTAACTCACATGAGAAAAAAGAAGATAAATTGCTCTCACTAATGACAAATGTTGAATAATTTATCAAATGGATAGCAGAACCGTGATTCCTTTCCTGAGCTTGTAAGGGGAAATTGGTAGACGTCATATGTTGACTGCTAGCATAAAGAAATATGACATCTGTGAATCAAGTCTTCATCCTGCCAGGATTCAATATTGATTCATTGTATTTGCCCTCATCCAGTCCTTTACTGAATCCAGGCACTAGATTACAGTATATCCTAGTGCAGTGGTGTCAAACCTTTTACTTACCAAGTGCGGCTTTGCATGTGCCATTTGCATGTTCCATTTGCATTTACGTGCGGCTCCACATGTGCTGCATGTGCAACCGCATCATCTGCACATGCATGCAGCTTTTGCACGTGCATTGCTGCATGCAGGTACTCACACACACATGAGCAATTATGTGTGCATACACAGGACAGCTCCAACAACCAGCTGGATTTCCTGCTGCAATTGCATGCATGCACAGCGGAGGCCCGAAGACCAGCTGGGTCTCTGCAATCGTGCATGCACAATTGCATGTGCATGGTTAGCTGAAGATAAGTTGGCTGACAGCTTGTGTGCCCAGCAAGATGGCTCTGCGTTCCACCTGTGGCACCTGTGCCATAGATTCACCATCGCAGTCCTAGTGGTTCTCCAAGTGATGAACTTAAAACTATTCATTTTATTTCATTCCTTCTGATTTCTCAACCCTTTTCTATATAGTTCTTGGACTAGAAATACCTGTAAATTTAAAAGTATTAACAGCACAGGAATATGTTATGTGCAGTTAAATATGACTGATGAATGATGTTACTGTCATGCATTTTATAAATTATTACAGGCAGTCCTGGAGACTATAAGAAATCTGATGAACACAGAGTGTGTCGTTCCTAATTGGCTGCATGACATTATCCTTGGTTATGGTGATCCTGGCAGTGCTCACTATTCAAAAATGCCAAATCAGATTGCCTGCTTGGATTTTAATGATACCTTCCTTTCCATTGATCACTTAAAAGCTAGCTTCCCAGGATATAACATTAAAGTAACAGTGGAAGACCAAGCATTGCAAATTCCTCCATTCAGGTGAGACATTCTTCTTTGTACAAATGTGAAAGTCTTTTTTAATAAGTAGGTCTTTCATTAAAAGTTTGGCCCTGTTAATTTTACTCATTAATGAAGTATGTATTATATTCTTGGAAAATGTATTTCTGTAATCACAGAACAAATTCATTAGGACATAAGCCATGCCCTGTTGGATCAGTCCCCTGGCTCATGTCATCCAGAAATCTGTTCTCATAATGGCCATCGAACTGCATGAGGAAATTTTTGCCTCTGGACATTCCAAACAGCTTTTGTGCCATTGCAACTCAACAGCTCAATAATGCAGGCTTTCTTCTATGATTATAAAGCACATTTTCAATTTCCCTTAATTTCCATTTTATTAGTATGAAGTCTCAGCTTTTAATTGCTTTCCCTGTTTTAGTCTCCCCTAAAAAAATGTTTATTTTGTAATTGTTGATTCCAACAATTCTTGTCTTGTATATAGAACTGTTTCTTGATTCAGGTTTGTTTTCTTAGAACCATTTATTTTAAAAATTGTACTCTTAATCTCCAGACATTCTAGAACTCAGTTTTTTCTGTACCATATTGTCTTTTGAATTTTTCCTATAAATCTGATAGTTCTGATCAAATGGTTCTGATCATTCAGGACGGTGATTGTGCCTAAAATGGTCTTTTAACAATCAAATAGCATTTAAATCTGAAGGACTCTGATTTTTTTCCAATAGGATAACATTTCCAGTCAGAAGTGAGGCAGGAAAGAAACGAAAAGAGTCTGTTGAAGAAAACACCGAAAATTCTAAAATGCTGGTTGTTGAGCCACATGTTATCCCTAACAGAGGTCCTTACCCATACAATCAACCTAAGCGGTAATATTGTGGTAACTTTTTATGGAAGTACATATGTGATATAGTTAACTCAAACAAATCCAGATATTAAGAGCATGTTTGTTAGAGTAGTTCTCTCCTTAAACAATTTAAAAATTCATGTTTACATGATCTGGAGTTACCTGCATAATATGATTTAAGAATGATGTCATTATTTAATTGCATTGAATTTTCGATGCATAGTTGTTTTGCTGGCAGTCCAAGTGTTTCCTGTGCATGCCTGAACAGTTGGAATCAGTTTTCAAAGCAGTTGTGTGAGCCTTGCAAAAAATGCAGCTACTTTAATGAATTGAGGGGAAAATGTTTTATTCTTGGTAATACAGTACACATTGTGAGCACTTCTTTAATGTTTTGTACAACTTTTAATATTTGTGATAGTATATTGTTTATGGTATAGATATTTTAGTCATTTTATTGGTAGTTTTATTTAGCGCTAAATCACCTTTTAAAGTTTGGACTAAAATATTTCTTCTGAAATAGGTTAAATTTATTGCTTTTAGTCAGTGGGCTTTGATCGGGACTTGTAGTTTCATTTTGGAAAGGTAGTACAATGACTTGGAGTAATATATCAATTTTTAAAACAGGAATTCTTTTCTCTTGCTATATGTGGATTCCTTTAAAAAGCAAATATAATAACCAAATTTTTCTGGTTTAAAAGGATGGATGATAACTATGTTAGAAATAAGCATAAAAGCATCAAATAAATTAAATTGGAACCAGTATGCCATGCCCTGGATTAACTGATTTAATTTTTATTTAATTTGCAGCAATACCATACAATTTACTCATACCCAGATTGAAGCAATCCGTGCAGGAATGCAGCCTGGTTTGACAATGGTAATAACAAATAATATACTTTATTAATAACTAGCGAAGAAGAATTCTGCATTTTTTTACCAAATGAAATGAAATGATTTCCAATATTCAGAATGGTCATTAGCAAAGGATTTCATATTTTTCATTAAAAATTTTAAAAAGAAAAAAAATTGAATTTTGGATGTTTTCTAACAACAGTTATTACTATGCAAGCTTACTAAAATTGACTTTTTAAAATTGGGGTTTCAGCTGATTTTCAAGCTGAAAATCATAAAAAGTACCAATAAATTCTTGATTCAGAACCATGTTCAACATCTAGAGCTTCCTGGTATTTTGTTCCTTGTGCTTTCATTTCCCAATTGAAATGTACATTTTATTCCCTCCTAAATAATGTCCTTTCTTGTGATAGCTTCATTTTTAAAAAGACATTTATTTTTCTGATTGTTCTGAATTTTTTACTTCTTGAACAGCTCTTCCTCGAGTAAAATGCCAAATATATTATGTATTTTCCACCCCACAGGTAGTAGGGCCACCTGGTACAGGTAAAACTGATGTGGCAGTGCAGATAATATCTAACCTCTATCACAACTTTCCTGAGCAGAGGACTCTGATTGTTACACATTCCAATCAGGTAAACATACCATATGTTCTGTTATTGCTTTTGAATTGCCTTTATTTTAATTTCAAAAAGAACTGCATCATTTGCAAATTACATTACAAGTGCTCCAGTAAGAAAGGTAATAATCTTTTTCACTGATTTACTAATTTGATCTGGGAAATTATCTGTTTGAATGTATTTGAGCAGATATTGACACTAATTGAACCACAGTTGAGATTCACCATGAGGTCAGGAGAAAACATATTTATAGTGGTGACATTTCTGGGGGTCAGTGATATAGTGATGTATAGTGATATATATCATAAATAGAAAAAATAAATCCATTCAGAGCACAGGAATTAATCTTTAGAACTGAAAATGGTTTAAGATCAAGTTTCTAAAGGAACATTTCTTCCATATAATCTTACTCGGACCTTACTGTCATGTCAATCCTTCACTGAATAAAGTGGTAGCTATGTAAGTTGCTGTGTAAAACTAAAATATATTTAAAGAGAAAAGTTTTTCAATGGTGGTGTCCATTAATTATCGATGGTTTGCAGAGAGGCTCTTGGCATCTGAGTTTGCCTCTAGTTCACAGCCCCCAACCTTTTGAGCAGCAGGGACCGGCTCTTTGGAGAAAGGTTTTTCTGCAGACTGGAAGGGATGTGATTTTTATTTGCTGCCTGTATCCACGGATGAGGCTTTTCTTGTTTGTGTGGCTGGCATGCTGCAACCTGGTGCTGGTGCACACACTGGGGATTGGGAACCCCAGCTCTAGTTGGATTAGGATTTGTGTACAAAGCAATAGAACTCTTCTGGCAAACAAGATGTTTTATGTTCTTCATTCAAGTATAATTAACTTAAATTAGTTGCTGATTTAATTAGATCTAAGATGATTAAGATTTAATGTGGGAATTAGACAAATTCATGGAAGATTGTTCTATTGAAACTAACAGAAACACACACACACACAGAGAGGGAGAGAGAGAGAGCAATTATCCATACCTAACATACCTATTAGGACAACATGACATGATTAGTAAGCTATTATTAAGATAATACAATGATATGATTACTAAAATATGATATGCTAAGATTATTAGCCCATCGTTAAGTATGAAAACTGGCTACATGACTTAGGGCCAGTCATTCTCTTAGTTGTGGGGAAATAGGAAGAGGAAGGAATATTAGGGTTGTTCACTGCCTTGAGTTATTTATAGAAATGATAAAATAAAAATACATGTGTGTCTGTGTCTGTGTATATATATATATATATATTTGTTTT
>JAEANM010013725.1:0-14284 GCA_017656035.1 Myanophis thanlyinensis | reverse complement strand
TCTGTAGTCTGTGTCTGTCTTGTTGGGTTGCAGAACCAAACCAGACAGTTATAGAGGTGCAGATGACTGACTCAGTAATTCCTCTGTACAAATGGATCAGCCGCAACTTGGGCAGTGTAAGCTTTCTGAGTTGGCACAGAAAGAACATTCTTTGTTTTGCTTTTTTGATGATGTTTTTGATATTAGGTGTCCATTTTAAGTCTTGTGATATGATAGAACCTAGAAATTTGAAGTATTCTACTGTCGATACTGTGTTGTCTAGTATTGCGAGAGGTAGTAGTACAGAAGGGTTTCTCCTAAAATCTACCACCATTTCTATGGTTTTGAGTATGTTCAGTTCCAGATTGTTCTGGTCACATCACAAGGCTAGTTGTTCAACCTCCTGTCTGTATGTGGATTCATCATTATATCATCTGCAAATTTCAGTACTTTAACAGATGGATCTTTTGAGGTGCAGTCATTGGTATACATCGAGAAGTGGAGAGAGCACACAGCCTTGGGGGGTCCCTGTGCTAATTGTACAGGTATCTGATGTGATCTGATCTGGCCTAAATTAGAAATAATATTTTAATGTTGGGAAATACATTATAAAAATAAGAATTTAAAGTTATAATTACAACTTTTGATGCACATTTTATCCTAAAATTGAGGACTTGAACCTCTTTATTGGTTTGGTTTGGGCAAAGATACCATTATAAATGCATCTCAGATTCTGTAAAATCATTGTATGTTGTTTGCCAAAAAGCTTCAGTTTTAATATTTATCAGATACAAATAAATGCTAAACATCATCCCACATCAATTTACTTTTAAAAAGATTAGATTATAACACATATCAACTATCAAAGATATTGGACAGTACATTATATTGTAACTTGGCAATCAAATAAAGAATTACGGCCAAATTCCTTTGCCAGTGCATGTCAATTGCCAAATACCAAGTGCTGAAATATTTGTAACGCTCAGATATAAATATTAATATTGATTAAATGTGGAAGAAATCAGAGCAGAATAGAGATTTTGATCCCCAGCTTGCTTAGTTAGAAGACCTGCCTCTGCTGGCTGTTCCCAGTGTCCCACATGTACAGGTGGTAGCATATGTTCCTGTTCTTTGACACTTTTGAAACAAGTCCTCTCTTCGTCTAAAATTTCCTTGGGGTCATAAAATGAATTGTATCTGCTCCATCAGGCAACAGTATTCTATATCCCATAGCAATGTTGTTCAGCATAGTACATGTCAAGAACATTGTGTTAACCCTTTGGGGTGTAATGAATAAAGTGCAAGAAGATCGATGCTTGTCCTACAATTCATTTTAAGAAGGATGGCAACTTGTATGAGGTTTTCAGCTAGATTTCAAGTCTCAGTTCTAGCCTTTCAAAATCCTGGAGATGCTTGGTAAAGGGGGCAAGAAAGCAGGGTCTGAAAAAGAATGATAAATGGCACATTAAATATTCCTCCATATATACATTTTTAAAAGCACTCTGTTTCAAGCGTATTTTTATTTACTTTAAATTCAAAGTATTCAACAATCATACTTGCTTTTACAATCAGATGTGATCTTAAAAATGTACTAAGTGACCTATCTGAACAATGGGAAGAGGGGTAGAGCGACAGCAGAAATACTGGGTTTCCACCACTCCTCAGACATCTGACCTCATTGAACTTTCTACTATAGATTACTGCACAGAGGAGGTCAGATAGAAGTGATCATACATTTGGCTCTTGCCCCTTATTTTTTAGGATGCGCTTTCCCCCCCAAGACCTGCCTGAGACACTTTTCCTGAAGCCAAGACAGAATTCACTTCATGTTCCCTGAATAAAAGCAAACCAAACTAGCAACTAAAAGCAGATCTGCATGACCAGCTTGCCCCAACATGAATACCGGCCACTGACCATATCCCCAGGGCAGGAAAATACAGCATCACTCTCCACCAGCCCCCAAATCATCACAAAGGACATGTCCACCTGTCTTTTTCTTCCATATATACTTTCTGTCTTCTGCAGGTGGCCCAAGTGGTTACTGCCTGGATTGCTTGTATCCCTTCATTGTAAGCACACTCCAGTTCGTTACTACACACTATGGCAGGAACACCCTGGTCACTGATTGTTCTTGTCCTTGGTGCTTTTATTATAGCTTTTGAAGTCTCTTAGAACAGTGAAAAGTGGGCCCTTTTATTTCTTTTTATTTCCCATTTTACTGAGGAAATTGTGAAAGGATAATTTTTGCCAGTTTTTACCACTGTTTAAGTTCACTTCCAATGAAGTGAACTTAAGCAGCTCACAAAGGCTTGTGCCTTTTAATAACATTTGTTAGTTGGAAAAGGTGCCATCAGAGTTTTCCAGCACTTTTAACAAGTAAAATTGACAAGAGTTCTGCCAATTGCTTCTTCCAGCCAAGGAATGAGAAAAATGATAAACTGTACCGTTCAGGGGCACTTTTTGCCCGAAGTTGGTTGCCTATCTCTAACCTAGATTGACACTTGTATATATTTGATGGCTAAATATTTCACCAATTTTCATACAGCTTTAGACCCACATAGCAGGCAACTAGTCCTCTACAAAATGAAGGTAAAAAGTTTGAAAATAGAAAGAACTGCCAGATGTCTTTCTTACAAAATTGTCCTTATTTGATTTCCATTCTATGATTGCTCCAGCATTTACAAAAGGTCAGTCTCTATCAGTATGACAGGTACATTTTTAAAAGGTGAAAAAAAATTATATTGCTTTTTAAAAAAAAAGTATGGAATTTTTCTTTCCTAGCCCAGCTGAAAAACATCTTTATCTGAAAGAAACTGAAACTTATGACAATGTTGACTGTAGAAACATTCTATAAAAGCTGTATTTCTCAAAAAGTTACCTTTGTACAGAATTGCTGTATGTATAAATAATATACGGAGATATTATTTGAAATGACATAAATCAAATCAAATAAATCAAATTTATTTACAAAACAGCCAAATAAAACCTGGCCATTAAGAGTAACGGAAAAAGGAAATGTTATCATGTTAGCTGTTAACTGTTGCCTTGCTTTTACTGCTACAACAATAAATTTGGCTGCCATATTCTCAAGGTGGTTTTGCAATTTAAATATGAAAATAAAAAATTGATGGTAAAATAATATTTTCTCCCAAGTGCACATAGAGTAAATGATGGGTTATGAAGTCCTGGTGAAAATCCCTATAAAAGTTACAATTAAATAGGACATGTTAAATTGTATTGATTTCCCTAAAATCATAAGGACAAAATAGGAAAATATCAGTATACCTGTCAAATAATAGTGCAGATGGAAAGATGATGTCCCTGGCCCAGAAAAATTCTTTCCTCAAGCTAGAGGAGATAAGATATACAAACAATTTGTGAAATGCCATAAAAATGCTTCAGAACTGAACAACTCATAAGAAAAGATTTAAATTTTTCAATCTTCAGAAAAACCTTTTACTTAGCCACCAAGTGTCAGGCCTCACTTGCTTATTAAGTCAAAATGCTATAGAATAATTTCCCAGAACACAAAAGCTCAAATAGTTGGATTTATTGTAACAAAATGTTGATGCCATTACAAAAGAATTCCAGCAACTGCTTTCTGTGCATCAAACATGAGTTCTATTTATGCTACAATCAGTGATCAAATTGCTTGTGCCTCTTTCTTCTGTACAGTCTACTGTACATAATTAAGGGGTAGAAGCTCTTCTCTTTGGAGGCAGAGATACAGTTTCCATCTGTTTCTTGTTTAGGCAAAGGCCTGATCTCATATCAAGTTGCTTACTTTTTCACCATATGAGAACTTTCACACAAGGAAACTTTTCATATTCCTTTGTTTTGGTTTCTTGGTTTGGTCTGATTTCAGTTCTGATTTTGGGGTTGTTGGTGGGGTTTGGAGATTCTTCTAGAAAATATCTTATTTATTCTTCAATTTCTACAAATTTCAAAGCCCCACTGGCATCCGAAAAAGAAGACTATAAGAAGGCTAATTTAAGAAGGCTGTCCAAATTCAGTTCTTTATACTGTAGGTAGAATAGAGCTGATTGCTATAAACAGATCAGGTAATCCATTCATTATCAAAATACATAGTAAGTACCAAGGCCAGTCATGTCATCTTGACATCTAAGGAAGGAAAAAATCCCAGGTACCTTTGTTATTTTCCATAAATTAAAAAAAAATCCTGGTAATTAAATAGATTACACACTTGCTGCTTTTTCAGGATATTCCGAATCAGCTTTGACAGACGACCACCTAGGTATACTTAATGGGATATCCTATCTGCCTGGGATGGTTAGCAAAGTGAGATTGTCCATTTTTAGTGAATTTCTCACTAAAAAACCCTTCATAGAAGTGTTTCAATTAATAGAAAATATACAGAATTTCCTGGTTTGGAGGAAAATATTATTTGCAAGACAAATGACAAATGACTAACTGGGAAAGTTGGAAAGGAAAATCTTCATAGATTCTCACATTGGAAATTCTTGGTATCTGATCAGATTTATGCTGTCATTAAATTTTGAAATCATAAATAACAAAAAACATGGAGCTTTTCAGAAGAAGCAAAATCTTGAGAAGGTGGATATTTCTAATAGGAGAATACCTCTTTTGAACATCTAAATTTTTCAGGAGCATTTCCTGAAGAGTGAAGTAGAAGCTTTACCATGACAGATGGATCTGGCGTGTACTTTTGTGGAATAATAAAAATAAATATGTCAGCTTGTCATTAAAAGAAATAGCTTGTCATTCTTTTTTATTAGCACTGCCTGTGACCCAGGGTTACCCATTCTGTATAAATAGGCTTGACAGTTATCTTGATTTCTTCTTTCTTTTCCTAGAAAAAAAATATTTGAAACTATTGTCTCATTTATTATACTGTGTATATAGAAGAAAGAAATATTAAGATTTCCTTCTGCAGTATTCTGTTGTTTTAAAAATTAGACAATGGAAATCAATCAAGCCTGCTATATAAGATGGGATTTCAGTGTATTTTATGAAAATAATCACCAATCTAAAACATTTACTGCTAACAAAAATTAGCAATGAATGAAATTATCCAATTATACAATAATGTCTGCCTCTCGGAAAATGAAATGAATGTATCCATCAGACTAAATAGTCACTCTGAAGGGGCTTTGAATTAAGAATGGAATTTCCTGCTGAAATTGTTTGGATGAAGAAGACAAATTTAAATCTAGATTCACACAGCTCATTAGTAGAAATCTACATTTGTGACAAGAAGGAATATGATATTTCATGATACCCCATCTTAAACTTCATGGAATCACATGTGAATTGTCTAGAAACAAATATCATCTGCATAGCTACATATCTCATACTGAACTCTCAAAACTTGAAAATGAAGAGAAAACTGGTAGAATTTTCTTCCTAAGCTCCATGTTCCAGATAGCTTTTCTCATTGTTTAACCCTTACATTATCATTCTGTCTATATATTTTATCTTTTATTAAAGAAACACTTCCTGATCAGATCAGACTCTTGGTTCGGGTTCAGGACTTACTTTCCCAGTTCCTCCATCTTTTTCTGTTTCTGGGCAATTCATTCATATTATTCTGTAAAACTTATTAATGCAGTGTAAAACTGCATTCTGTGATATCCATAATACTATGCTCCACCCACTTCAATAAATATGGAATACTCGAAGATTTACTGACCAAACCAGATTATTAAATCCCTGGCAGCTCTCCAGACTAACTAATGATGGTCCATAAGTACCCAGAAAAGGCAACTAATGAAATGGGCATTCTGGCATTGTGTTTCAAACACTGTTTGGTTTTTGTATAATCAAATCACACACTAGTATATGATGGATATAGCTTGCTTCACAATGTCCATGGGCACTTTTTGTCATTTTCACCAAAGTCCTTTTGCTACAATTGTCCATGCAATTTTAAAAAGTCTGAAAAGAATGTGGAAGTTCTTCTATAAGTTAACCACGATATATGTCCTGAGATTTGGTGGTGCTATATTTGAGAAACTGTAACCAATCTCTAATTTCCATTCTGAGCACTGAATTTTAAAACTAAGGCATTCTTTTCAGGGAATATTCCTGCAAAATCTCCATAAAACAACTAAAAGTTTTTAAAAGTGGGTGTTTTATCCTTTTTTGTGGAAATTCATTTGAACAGGAAGGATATAATCAGTTTTGAGGACAGAATCAAGACATCCAATTAAGATACAGAGACTAATTTAAGATAAAGTCTCTCTGACAAATGTCTTGAAAGATGTTTATTTTTGGACCCCATTCTTCTTCCAGCCCTAGTACTCCTGTCCCTGATGAACACACTATGTGAAAAGGCACAATGCAGCTTTCAGGAAGCGTCAGGACCATTGAGTGTGTGAGAAGAAGGTAAATTTAATGCCTGATTGACCTGAATTCCTTTCAAGTAGTTTGCTAAATTCCCACTGGTTGAGAAACTGCAAAGTTAGAAGTGCAGTAGCTGGAAACCTGAGGTTACAATAATTGTACCAAAGCCTGCTGAGATTTTCTGAACCACTTCCAGTAAAAGGAAAATGTCCCCTAGTAACAGGAGCAAAGTCCCACAAGAAAGACCAAAGCTTATGTTCACTCATAGATAAATAATACTTATTTTATCATGTGAAATTATGGATCCAGGTACCATAATGGAAATATGAGTGGGGGGAAATATTTGGAAAGGAAGGAAGGAAGGAAGGAAGGAAGGACGGGAAGGAAGGACGGGAAGGAAGGACGGGAAGGAAGAGGAAGGAAGGAATTCTTGTTTTTAAATATCTTTTATTAAAAATACTGATTCACAATAGTATCAAAACTGCTATATAGAGACATCCTTGGGAAGAGAGCTCCCAGTTCCACTCTGGTATCTTATTCATAAATAACCAAAATATAATATTTTGGGCTGAGGCAGGGATGTCCATAGGTTATATTCAAGAAAAGTTAAGTTGGCAGCCATGACAGTGTTACCATCTTGATTACTTTGACCATCACATATAGACACCACTGAAAAAGAAGATATTTTCCTGTAAGTTAGCTATCCAAAATATTTAAATCACTGAACCATATTTTCTATTCCCAGATTCTTCATTTTGGATACTTCATCTCACAAAATAAAACAGACATTTTCATTATTTTGGATGATTTAACCAGCTTCTCTTACACCAGAAACAGCAGCAGCAGCTTTTTCACTGGAGAAATAAGGTTCTCCTTGTTTTGGGTAGCTTTCTAACAGAACCAGGGTAGTTTCTATGGCTTTGCCTTAAGCTACTTCTGCTTCAAAAAGCTAATGATCTTTTCCTACCTAAGATGGACTATTTATCTTCTGACACAGAAATATTTCAATATACTGATTCTAAATTGGTTTTATGAGGCTTATCTTCACATTTGTTTTTATAAAAAATTAGTTACACTTTTCTTTAACTAACTGTTTCATCTTTTTTTGTCTCAGTTATTTTCTGTTTTCAGTTGCTGATTTTGGTGATAATTTACTTACTGGCAGTCTCAAGCAATGTTTAATGTTTGCATGGTTATTGGTGGGTGGGGGAAAGAAAGGTGCACTGGTATGATTGCTATTTGTATATGCTGTGGTCTACGATTGATATAAAGTTATATGTTACCAATAAAAGAAAATATTTGTATCTCAGGGTTGAAATGAGGGCCCTTGGTGTTCTCTGAGGTTGGTTGATTTGTTGCAGACATTTCATTACCAAACTAGGTAATGCCATCACTGCTACTAGGGAGTGGGATTTGCTCTCTTTTCATAATCTAGTAGCTTTCCTGTCAGTGTTGGTGGAGTTGTCTTGGTGATTCCTTGATTGGGCTGTTCTTTACTTTTAGTTTCTTTGGTAAGTCTTTGATTGGGGTATTGTTTGCTTTTTGATTGTTAGTCTAATGTTAATCTTGGTATTAACTTCTGCTCATCTGAGTGTTAATTGTTAGAAAGGAGTTGTTTGGTCTTTTTTTCTTTTTGGCTTTTTGATTATCTTTTCATTTGTATGCAGATGTTGTTTATGTTTATGTGCCTGTTGATGGATGAGCTGTCCGAGTACCAGAAATTCTCTAGCATTTTTGGACTTGGCTTGGTCTAGAATACTCACATTCCCAGTTGAAACTATAATTAAACCTGTCCATGTGTTGTGGAAATTAAGGAGTTTTCATCAAGTCTTCTGACTGCTAGTTGGTGCTCATGGATATGATCTGCTACTCTTGTGCCTGTTTGTCCTATCTCGTTAAAGTTAAATACATATATACAATTTACAGGCAAGAGAGCCAGTTTAGTATAATGGTGAAGGCATCATCTAGAAACTTGGAGTTTGTGAATTCTAGTCTCACTGAGATACAAAACAGCTGGGTGATTTGGGGCCAGTCACTCTCTCTCAACACTAGGAATCAGGCACCCACCATTTTGCAGATTTTGTCATACATTCCCAATGGACAGACAACAACAAAATAGTTAAAATGGTCAAATGTCTAGAACAATTCTTGTTTTTTTTTAAAGTCAGTATTTTTAATTTAGAAAAAAAGTAACAGTAGATAAAAATTGATGAAATTGTGTATTCTCCAGAGATAGTAGATTAACCCCATGTTAGTTGGGAAATTCTGGGAGCTGAAGTCCACACATCTTAGAATTGCTGAGATTGTATAACACTGATCCAATACTTCTGAATTGTGGGAGATTAGGGTCAAATAAAAGGCCTTAGATAAAACACATTTTGCTTATTTTTTATGACTTTAGGCTATACTCACTATCAGAAGATGACTGCTAACATGGAAAAATTAAAGACAGATTCCTGGAGGAAAAAGGCTGTCATTGGCTGCTACTCAGGATGGCCATAGATTACCTCTTATATGGTATTTACTATACTTGTCAATGGCAATTGACTTTTTCTCTCTGAAAACATGATACCTTTTAAATCACTTTTTCCATTCTTGTCCTGTGAGAAAGAATGAAAAGAAGGACCCTTTGGGTTTGTGTGCTTTTCCAAATACAAACGGATAGATTTTCATAGTATTTGAGCTTGTTGAGATTTTATTCATTATGGATTGAGGCCGAATTGATTCAGGGCATGTGCTTTGGAATTATTGCCAGTATCATCAGGAAACAGGTGCAATTCCTTTAATGAATTTGAAACAGGAGATTTTTTTTTCACCCTCCTATGCAATACAAAACACTCCTTCAAACTGAATCCAAAATATTGTCCTGTACTACTTGGTAACTTAGTTTAGCTCAATATTTGGATTTTCAACATAAGCCAAGTCATATCATAAAATGAATTACAAAAATCATATCTCCAAGGCTAGTGCTACAATTGAGACAGTGTTACACTTTAAGAAGATGGGGGCAGATTGAAAAAAGAACATCAGAGTGTCTTCAGGGGTGATAGAAAATATGTGTTTGGATTTTTTTAATAACCTGTTTCTAAATACTCTTGAGCTTTTAAATATCAACTTTAACATAGTTCAGAAATTCATTAGATATCTAAATAGTTATGATAGTTGTTGCAGGACCTTGATGAGCAGCTTTGGATGGAAGTCCAGTTGCCTGAAGCTTGTTTGTCTTAACTTCGTTTTCCAAATACTCTTCAAAGGGAGTCTCCTGTAGATGGCCAAATAGAAAGTTTGTGGATGGGAAGATGTTGAGTGAAATCGTTGTTGTGTCCTCCAAATTGCATTACTGGAGCACCAAAGTGAACTGAGAAAAGATTGCCATTGCCACAATCTGTAAGAAAATCAATACCACAGATCAAACGATTGTTCAAAACTGCAAATCTGATACCTTTCAGTGGGTTAAATCCAATTTATGGGCAATCCAGTCTACTTACCACTATTGCTTTAACTAAATTAATTTTATGTTCATCTATCTTCCTTCTTTAGCCCATCACTGTCTCCTTACAATCATTCTGTGATACCTCTGCCTGACTCGAATTGGAAGAAAAAGACAAATATAAAAAAAGTATAATGAAGTTACTAGATAAGTATTTCTGGAACCTAGTCTGCAAATCATCCTTACCAGGGGGGGGGGGCAGTAAGGGGGGCACCCTTTATAATGCAGTCTATACCAATGTCAGCCCAAAGAAGCAAAGAACTAGCAAAGAATTTGATAGTACAAAGAGAGGTCAAAATTCCACAAAGATCAATACCTCCTATCTGGGCTAGGATGCACTCAGCCAGTGATTCCCATCCATTGTATGCTTCCTTCTGTTAACATTTTGTAATGGAAATTTTTGATAGCTCATCCCAAGGAACAGTCCCAAATCTACCTCAAATGAATTAAGACAAGCAGAAGAAAACCTTCAAACATGTCAGCAGAGCAGATTTTTATTAATAAGATGGACCCATGGCCAACTATTACAGTAGAAAGAATATACCTTAATGGTCTTCTTAGATTATCCCCAATTCTACAATCTTGTTCTTTGAAGGTATCAGAGAGGAGGCTTTAAAAGCTGAATGACCATAGTAAAACATGAAAATAGGCAACATTGCCTGATAATAAAGAGGTCTTAAAGATGATGGCCATTTGTGTGTGTTCAAAAATGTTTCTCCAGCACTTTTTTTTTGTAGTGTCTTGGTTTTGTTTTGCTTTGCTTTGTTCTTAGCTATTGACTATTTCCATTTCCATTGACTATACTCTATACTAAAATTATATAAAGTATTAGTGGAATAAAAAAATTAGATTGTCTAGACAGTGGGAGAGTGTCTTAACTTTTACAGCAAGTGTCAATTGACCTTAAAGTTATATAAAGTTTGGCAGATATTCATGCGATAGTGAAAACAGTTTTGGTGGCAAGAAGCTCACAGATGGGAGCTACTGACAGCTCACAGACAGGAGGCACTGATCAGGTGAATAGTATTGGTAATGCACTTCTAAAATTACATATTCATATTGCAAGCATGGACTGCAATGAAAAATAAGATATATTATGTTAGAAAGCATTTATTGTCTCCTTCTGTATCTCATTTTATGCTTAAATCTGTAAATGGATTTCTTTCTAATGACATAGCTGTGTTATTATCCAAGTGTGTATTGTACTGCCGAAGATGAAAGCAGCACATTTGAAAATCCAATTACAAATTCTTTCAATCAAAAAAAAAAAAATCCCTGTGAAAGCATTTGAACATTCCTTCAACTCAAAGAGTTCAAAATTACAGGTAAAATGTAAGTTTAATGTGGGGTTTTTTTTTGTTTATATATTTATTTGATCACTACATTTGAAAACAAGTTATAATCTTGACAGCTATCTGTTTAACTGTTTCTTACATTTTTAATCCACTTTTCAAGACATTTTATTTGTTTCGATTAAGAAAAAGGAAGATTGGTTTTGCCTGCTGTCTTACAATATAAAAAGAGAAGATATTGAAGGGATGTTGCTAGATATTAGTTCTTAGCAAAATCTGAGCTACAAAAGTGTAGATATAGTTTTCTGAGATCGCTGCGGCGTTATGTATCCTTATGGACTTCTTTCCCTCTTGTTTAGTTAAGCTGTTTAATTTTTGCAAATTAGATGGTAGTTTCCTGGGACTTCTTTTGCAGCTGTAGAATGGTGGGAATGCCTGCTTTGTTCTCCTTGGCTCTTCAATTCTGCCCTTCCTTCACTCTGAAGAGGAGCTAGTTTGCTTCCTTCTTTCCTTCTTACCATGGGGCAAAACACTCATTGCATTCCTCTTGAAATATGGCATTTCTTCTAATGACTAGTGGAAGGTGCACTGGGCAAAGCAAGGGGTAAGCATGAAGTGATCATGGTGAGTGGGTAACATTACCAGTTACAGCAGTGTTTCTCAACCTTGGCGACTTTAAGATGTTTGGACTTCAAGTCATTGAAGTCCAAACATCTTAGAGTCACCAAGGTTGAGAAACACTGAGTTACAGGAAACTGATCTCTCCTGATAACATGAACTAACTTTCTCTAAATCAAAAATGTACGGTACTTATCATCTCATATTTAACATTGACAAAGGAAGATAAACAGCCTAAAATATCAAGAACATTTTACCTATGGTAATCATGTATATTTGCTAACAATGCTCGGGGGAATCATTACTGCATTGACAATTTCCAGAATACATTTGATTCCAGAAAACTCAAAAGATAAATATTTCTATACTGGACTTAATAGCCAGCACAAAGACTTATCAAAATACCTTACCCACTGTTGTGACCCAAGCTGAGCTATTGGTGGAATCTGACAGCGATGAACACTATGGGACTACCCTGGAGCTGAGGAAGACTCTGGGGGGTGTTCAGAGTCAGAGCAGGGACAAGAGGCCTGTTGGCCACCAGGTAGCATCTGAGTCAGGGAGCAGTGAGGAACAACAGAGGGAGACTCTCCCTGACATGCGTATGCGTAGGACTGTGAGGAGGAGGGAGCAGCTTTGGAAGCAGGATCAGAAAAGAAAATAGAATACAGGTGGCTAATGATTGGCTCCTCCCGGAGAGGTTATAGGAAGAGCAAAGGGAGGGGAATTTTGCAGGAAACAACAGTTTACTAAGCGAGCCATGTAGAAAGATTTGGAGAATTTCATAAGTTGCTATCAAGTCTTGTTTTAATAGAGATAGCATTCTGGGCTCTCAGCCAGGGAGTTACTTATCTCCGCATTAGTTGTAGCATTCAGCCAGGTATGCTTTCATGTGTTTGGAGACCTGCAACAGAACGCCCAGACACATGGGTGCCTAACACATCCGTACATGAATTACTGATCTGGAATTTCTCTTCCTAATCTGATAGAATATGCCAAATCTCTCTGATAGAGTTTCAAGTAAACCTCTCAAAGATATCCCAAATATGCTTTTCCAAGAGGCAGCTGGACTTTCTGGTGATATGTTTGGTGAACGCGTCCAATTCCTGTGTTTTGATCTTGACCCAAATATTGTATATATACCTATACCAGTGAGCAGCTGGAATTCCTGTGAAGGAGTCTAGAGATTTGGTTTCTATCTCTTCCATGTAGATATTGGTCACAATGGGGGACATAGGTCAACCAATGGTGCAGCTGTATTTTTGTCTGTAGAAATCTTCATTGAATTTAAAATAGGTAGTGGTTAGGCAGAGGTCCAACATGGCACATAAATGGCCAGAAAGTCCAAATGCCTCTCAGAAAAGCACCTTTGGGACAACCATGACCTAGATGACTGAGAATCTCCATGGACATTCTCAAACATATCATTAGTTATTATAGCCCAACTTAAACTATGGTCTTGGATGACCACCCTCTTCATCAATCTTGCTGGCCAAAGCCACCATGCATTACTGCAACTCTCCTCTCTCCACAAATATCTGTCTTCCTAAATTATGTTCACTCTAATAGGGGTATATTCTTTACACATTGCTTATAGCAAGAATGGGATAGTTATCATTGTGCCTTTGTAAATTATCAGAAGCCCTCAAAAAACATTATCATAGTGTTCTTTCCTATAAATATAACATACTTACAAGAACTTTTACTCCGTTCTGTAATTATTTGTCTTAGTTTTGCTTTCTATCTTCAATCCAGATTTTGTTAATTTTACCCTAATTTAGGCCCAGAGTGAGATACCCATCCTTCAGATACTTTCAAACTATAGAAAGGGACTAAAATTTAATGAATTGTGACTATACTGAGCTAAGAGGAAAATCTTCATTGTCAATTGCTATAATGGAAGGAACTTACTTTGACAGTTTATTCTGTGCTTGTGGGACAAAATTTAATTCAGCCCATCACAAGTCTTTTTCAGAAAAAAAGGAAAAGATAAAGCCTTTTAAAATTAGTAAAGATTGCATGAAAAAATTAAGTACAGTAAAAAATTAATGATATGGCTTAAAGAAAACTGGGAGAACGAATTGTGCAACCAAATTGAATTTTTGTTTGGGTAAATGTGTGACGAAATCCTAGAGTAGACCCATGTTGAGAAAGGCAGCAAATAAATAAAGTAAATAAAATAAATAAATGCAAGATTTACCTACATATGGTGGAGATGTTAGAAAAATAAAAAAGCTTGCATTTTCACTGTCTTGACCTTTGTGGAGTGGTGAAACTTTGCAGTAAGGAAATATTTCTGCTCATGGAGAATCTGCGCAAGATTTCTTCTAGAGTTGTTCAAAATCATAGTGCAATTTTTCTTCACAATATTTGGAAAATAGGGAACCCTTTTCTGAAAAGAGCTTCTATTTGGGGAGAATGGAATGTTCTAAGCCAGTGATTCTCAAACTGTGATCTGTGGACCTTTGGGGGAGGGGTGTGATATCATCACAGGTGGTCCTCAATGAAGTAATGCGGCATGACAGGGGACGTCATACCCCTCTGGCTGCGTCAAGGTCTGCCCCCGGAGCAGGGCGACACG
>JAEANM010013724.1:0-14284 GCA_017656035.1 Myanophis thanlyinensis | reverse complement strand
AATTTAAAATTAATTAACCCTGTGGTATCAGGCCAGGCCGGCTTGTTGAAATAGGTGGGTTTTCAGGGCGCGTCGGACAAATAGTCCTCAATTTACAACTGTTTATTTAGTGACCATTTGAAGTTAGAATAGCACTGAGAAAAGTGACTTATGATTGTTTTTCACACTTACAACCATTGCAGCATCCCCTTGGTCACGAGATCAACATTTGGTTGCTTGGCAACTGACTCATATTTATGACAGCTGCAGTATCCCAAGGTCATGTGATCACCTTTCTTGACTTCTGACGAGCAAAATCAATGGGGAAGCCAGATTCACTTAACAAACATGTTACTAACGTAACTACTGCAGTCATTCACTTAATGACTGTAAAGTCATTAGAAAGGTTGTAAAATGGGGCAAAACTCACTTAAACAACTGCCTTGCTTAGCAACAGAATTTTTGGTGGCTCAATTGTGGTCATAAGTAAGTATATTGGATTGCTACATTTCCTTCAACAGTTCAAAGATGGATTATAAGGGCATTTCCCTTCTTTTGATCCTCACAAAAACAATCCCATGATGTAGATTAGACTGAGAGAGAGTCAGAAGTTAACCAGTGAATTTCTGTGGCTCTGGGGCAGACTGAATCTGGATTAGTCCTAATTCTGGTCAATTACCTTAACTGCCATATCATTATTAGCTCTTAGTTTGCTGGTTAGCTCTCTAGAAGCAGATCTCTATGGCAGTCTCCTTAGATCTGAAACAATCTCATTGATAAAGCACACTTAGACTCTACTCTCTTTTTGATAAGAAATGTTTTTTTCTACTCTCCATGCCTTGCCTTTTAATGTTAGCTGTCTGCTGACGTCCCAATGGAAATTTTCAGTTAATTTATTTCTCCTGCTACAGTTTCTCTTCCAGTTGGGGACTGGTTTGTTTTGTTTTGTTTTTGTATAACTACTTATTTTATTGTGCAAGTTATCGACTTCTTTCTTTCTTTCTTTCTTTCTTTCTTTTTGACTCTATAGACAGACCATCAAAAGATTGCTGTATCGTTGGAAATGATGAACCTCAGAGCTGAGAAACTAACTGTCCACATCTGACATTTGCACCATTCAGGTTTTGTTGAAGGAGGTTTACAAAAAATGCTATAAGAAAGAATTGTTCAGACAACAAATAAAAAACAAGAAAAAGAAAGTTGTCATACCAATATCTAAACAATGTTTTTTTTTCCCTCTGTGAGTTGGCAGACTCCCTGGCCAAGAAACTCTCCTGCATTTTTTAGCTGCTTTCATTCTTTTGGATTGAAAGATTATTTTTTCAGTGAATTCTCTAAAGGAGAGGTGGATTTTGGAGATTTTTTTTTTCCTGCACTTGAATTCAGTTCCAACTAAAGCCATCAAGACAAAACTCTTTTCCAAGCTAGTCTTTTTCTATATCTGTCTATATTCTACTAAGTGGAACCCATGTCCCAGAGAAATTGCTGAAGTTCCATCAGCCCACAGATTTGATAGAATGTTTTAAAAGGCCATTTTTGCTTGCTGAACAATTCTGCTTTATTGAACACATTCTTCAGATTCATGCTTCAATCAAACAGAAATTAATACATTTATTTCATCATAAAAATGAAATAGCTGTATCCGCTTACTTTTGTTAGTTTGTCTGAAATGTCTCCAAAATACAAATTGGCTTTGTTTTCAAGCAAAATAATTTGATTCACCTAAATTGAAGCTGTTGTTCCTATAATTGACATGTTTTCTAACATCTTGAAAAAAAATATGCAAAAAAAATGTGATAGAAAAAAGTTTGTGCTTTTTTCTTCAGATAAAAATGCATGTAAGCTGGAAATTTGTATACAATACTAGTAATAGCATTTATATACCACTCCATAGTGCATTACAGACTTATATACCACTCCATAGTGCATTACAGCTGTCTCTAAGGGTTTACAGAATCAGCATATTTCCTCCAACAATCTGGATCCTCATTTTTCCAACCTGGGAAGGATGGAAGCTTGAGTCAACCATGAGCTGGTTGAACTACTACTGGCAGGGGGCAAGAGTTAGCCTGCAATACTGCGTTCTAACCACTGCTCCTGTAAATGTTTGGCATCTCTGCATGTATATATGCATATAATGATGCATAAAAGTTTAATATAAGATACATAGCTTAAGAAAAAATACATATCTAAAAATGAGGTTTTTTAAAAATAATAATAATGTAGAATTGCATAATTTGGAATTTTGACCTTTAATTGTGACAAATGATTAGCTATAGATAGAACTATGTCCACCCATAAGAAGGATTTCACTACATTTTTCTTAAGGGAGATATGAAAGAATGGAGAATGGAAATGCAAGAAATTCTTCTTTCAAAATGAACAGCATCTTGTAGAACCATCTGCTGTATCTACAGAGTGGGAATAGCTTATTGTAAATGAAATTATATAGGCAGTATTAACATATATACAGCATCTGTCAGCAGCTGCTATCCTTTAAAAACTTGTAAGTCCCACATGGATCTACTTACCTTAAAAAAAAACCCACCCACATCTATCAATTTATTTCAATAAACTGCCCCAAGATGATATTGCTAATGGATTCCTTAGTAACATTGTCTCCTTTGTCTATCCTGTCTTTTCCTGATGTTTTAATAAGATCACATTCTTTTCTGAATGGTCAGAATTCCTCTTCCTTAACACAATTATAAATTCCCACTTTTTCTTTACATTTCAGCATCCCCACTCCTTGCCATACATACTTCTTTTAATGAGAAGATTTCTATGATCATTATTTTCACCCTTTAACTTTCCAAAGTTGTTTAAAATATTTGATATTTGATTGTCTTCACTTCTGCCAGCCAAAAAAATAAAATAAAAGAGAAAAGCTGAGAACAAGGAAATCCTGTTGCTCTGTTTAAGTCACACCACAACTAAACTTCTCTTGCTGCCCACCCACTCTATGCATAGGAAAGAGAGGGAAAACAACAACCATAGACACAAAGAAGATAAGGAAAGCATGCAGAATATGGCCTTCCACCCCCTTTACCAGCAGTGATCACAGAATGTGACTGTAGTTTCTTCTGAATAATGAGTTATTTGTGTCTGTGCCTAAAAGACTTTCTCTCCAATTTGGGCAATTGCATTTGTACGGTCTCTGTTTCTATGAAATTTATGAATAATAGAATAACAGAGTTGGAAGGGACTTGGAGGTCGTCTAGTCCAACCTCCTGCCCAAGTATACCAGTGGTGGCGAACCTTTTACTTACCGAGTGCCGAAAAGTGCATGCTTTGTGCATGCCATCCGCACAGGCATGTGGCTCCTTCATGTGAGCTGCATGTGCAACTGCACCATCTGCACATATATGCAGCTTTTGCATGTGTAATGCACATGCGCTGTGTGCACATGCACATATGAGCAATTGTGTGTGCATGTACAGGAGAGCTCCAAAGACCAGCTGGATTTCCTGCTGCAATTGTGTGTATGCACAGCAGACACCCGAAGACCAGCTGGGTCTCTGCAATCACGCATGCATGCATAAGAAATCACATGTGCATGCTCAGCTGGAGGTAAGTTGGCCGACAGCTTGTGTGCCCAGCAAGATGACTCTGCGTGCCACCTGTGGTACCTGTGCCCTAGGTTCGCCATCATGGCCTTATACCGTTTCAGACGAATGGTCGTCCAATCTCTTTATAAAAAAACTCCAGTGTTGGTGCATCCAAAACTTCTGGAGGCAAGCTGTTCCACTGATTATTTGTTCTAACTGTTTAGGAAATTTCTCCTTAGTTCTAGGTTGGTTCTCTCCTTGATTAGTTTCCATGTTTGTATGTGGGGGTGTCTAATCAAGGCAAGCACATCTGTGATGATGTTTGTGTATTTCTCCTCTCTCTCGTGTTTGCCTATATTTGTACATATGTGTGCAAAGGCTGGGTGTACATGTTCTGCTTTGACTCACATGGCCAAGAAGGAGGGTGCTCAGAATGGAGCAGCTAGGAACATTCTAAGCCATTGGCCAACTTCTCTCCCATAAAAATTCATTTTGAATTTTTCCCCCCTGAATGTTTTTCTCTCCAATCTCTAGCCAAATCTGTCCTATTTTTTGACCTCTTTCTCTTGTTGGCTTCTTCCTCTGCACCACAATGTGGTCCTGCCCGACTCATTTTTCAGAGTTAACCTGCTGATGGACGTGCAGCTGGAGAGACATATAAGGAACCTTTTACAACATTTATCCATCATCAGTTACATGCTTCTTCTGTAATGGACAACCAGTCAGATAGTGGAGCTGAAGCTATTCTTTTCAAGATCCTCAATTGTGTGCTATTGTCTCTGCTCCTAATGTAGGCAAGGCAGCTTTAAAAAAAATGGATTACCATATTTTTTGGTGTATAAGATGCACTGGAGTATAAGACACATCTAGATTTTGCAAGAGGAAAATAAGAAAAAAAAGTTGTATTTGGAAAGGATGGGTGGTTTGCCTATTAAACCTTGGCAAAATTAGCTAATGTTATAAAAGAGAATGTATTCAAAACTGAGGTGTGTAGTTATCTAAAGAGAATCTTGTACCCCATGTCCGTTTGCTTCTTATTCAAACTATTATGCTGTCTACAACTTATATATCATACTCCTACCACAAATCTTGGAAATTTGGTAAATATACTGCTAATTAACCAAACTTTACAATTACAATCATTATGTGAACAAATGTGACATTATCTCCTCACAGTAGTGCTTGCAGACTTAGGTAGGATCTACAAGTTTATCAAAATGAAAAATAAAATTGTTTAATAAATAGGCATTTGATGACAGAAAATATTCAAAACTGGAAATGCTGGAAGGCCATAAAGGCTGAGTGATTCTGAGAAGAAAATAAGAAGAGTGAAAGAGAATAATAAAGATTATTGACTCAGAGGGTCGGGCAGAGGGAATATAAAATGTGGGGGGGGGGGTTGGGAGGCCAAAAAACAAAAAATGGGCCGTTTTTAGCCTCCAACACCCCCCCCCAGGTGTCTTGTATTCCCTTCCCCAGTGGCATTTTGCAGGGCTCCAGAAGTCTCTAAAGAACTCATTTTCACCAAAAAACTGGCCCATTTTTCGTCCATTTTTTTTGGCGGAAATGAGCGCGGTGGAAGCTTCTGGAGCCCTGAAAAATGCCTCTGGGGACTGGGAGGAGGGAATACAAGGCACCAGGGGAGATTGGGAGGCTAATGGCCCATTTTTCACCCATTGTTTGACCTCCCAAGCCCCCTCAGGCAACTTCTATTCCTTCCTCCCCAGCCCCAAGAGGCATTTTTCAGGGCTCCAGAAGCCTCTGCAGGGCTCATTTTCACCAAAAAACGGCCCGTTTTTTTGTCAATTTCTTGGCAAAAATGAGCCCAGCAGATGCTTCTGAAGCCCTGCAAAATGCCTCTGGGGGCTGGGGGGAGGGAACATATTCCATGGCTGTATTCAATGTATAAGATATACCACAATTTTCACCCACTTTGTTTTCTTTAAAAAACTTTATTAAATATACACACTTTAAAAAATACACTAAAACTATTTACATACATAATTCCATCTACTATAGTGCAATATCTATCTACCTATATATATCACTCGTGTTTATATTGTGTTACTAACACAATTAACACTGTTTTTATACTATTCTAACACTGTGTCTTCCTTGTTCCTTTACATATTCTTTTATCCATCCATTATCCAAGTATACTTTTTTAAAAGTGTGTCTTATATATCGAAAAATATGGTAATTGAATAGTTTCACTGTAATAAGTGAAATATAGCATGCCTAATTTCAAATACATGTCAGAAACAATAAGGCTTGAAATTTGAAAATATCAGATGCTGCCTGCACAATGTTACTTGCATCAACATTGCAGGGGTTAACAAAGCTATAGGTTTGAAGCTGAAAAAAAAAAAGCTGAAAAATAAAAGACAACATTCATGGTCCTCATCAATGGGGCTGGTATAGATTATTGTAATTGAAAACCATTCTTCTTCATGTCAATGAACATTCTTCAGTGTCTTAGTAAATTTGCAATCCAGAAAAACAAGCAGGCAAAAGGAGTTGGGGGAGGTATGTATGAATGTCTCTGTTTTAAGCTTGGAACAGGATATGCTTCCCATTGCTTTCAATGCGACATCGCCATGTACTCCTAACTAGATATTTTTAGAGGTGGCTTATGCCAGACTTTCCGCATCCTTGCCATTCCTGCCTTAAATACTTTAAACTTTATTCCCACAAAATAGTGCTAATGAGGAAGATGATTCTAATAATGGAGCAATCTAGATGTCGTGGGCCATTTTTCTCAATGCTTTCCTATATAAAATGGCTTCCCTGCTGCATTCTTCCAAAAAGGATGGTGGCGTAAAGGGTGTAGATTTCTAAAAGTAACTCTCTCCTGCTTCTAATTGCTTCCCATAATTAACAATTTTCAAAAATGTATTGTCAGTCTCTTAACTCCAAGACCAAACATCAGTGCAAGAAGTGTTTGATGGATGAGCTGGTTCTATCTTACATAAACTTTTGATAACTACTAAGCAAGAGATGTACAGAGTTAGTGTGCATGCCTAATTAGAAATATGAATAATTGTAGCCAAACACTATGTAAATCTTGAAGCCCTTCCTAGGAAAGTATTTCAACATAAATGCAGGAGTGGTGCTAGACATTAGCTGAATGAGCTTCCTAACAGCTGAGGAATGTGAAATTCTGCTTTGGTGTATACATTCCTCTATTGAACATTGCCATTTCTTATTTAGCTGTCTTGTCTGTGGATAGCCCCTGTTCCATATTACAGTTTGCAGTTAAAGCAATCCTTCAGTGAATCACTGCAGTTGTTAAGCGAATTGTGGGGTGGTTAAGGGAATCTTAACCTTAAGGTTTCTTCCATTTACTTTTCTAGGTGGAAGCCTGCTGGGAAGGATCACAAATCACTTGAACTTGGGAGGCTGCAATCATTGCAAACACACACTCATCGCCAAGGACCCACATTTTGTTCATGTGACTGTAGGGATGCTGTGTTGGTCATAAGTGTGAAAAATGATCATGGACCACTTTTTTCAGTGTGGCTGTAACTTTGAATGGTCAGTAAGTGAAAGGTTGAAAGTCAATGACTACCTGTAAAGACTCAGTTTTTATCTCATTTGTGCATCCTTTACCTTCTAATCCACGAACCTGTAATCCACACTTTCCTGTGGCAAAGCAAAATGGCTCTAGAATATATCCAAACAAAGCTTGGTAGTTTATTCCTCTACACAATGGCCCATCCCTACAATTTTCATCCCATTCTTCAGATGTTTTGATGTTGCTCCTTTACAAACTGTGGGCATTTCTTTTTAAAATCAAATTTCAGTCTCAAAAGAGTTCAAATCAAATGCTGCATTGCAAAGCTAACTTGTGTCTTACAATTTTCATATCTTGTATCAAACTGAAAATAACAAGAACAACTAATTGTCCCTGGACAGGCCTGCTGAACATGGAACAGCTTTCTAAATCTATAGATCATCCCTGATCAGATACATTGGAAGCACACACACACACACACACACAAAATTATTCAGTGTAAATCAGTTTGTATTATATATGGAATTATTTTACTGAAAAACCTTTGGAAGAAGTGCTCTACAGGAAGGTTTTAAGGTTGACTCACAGTAATTTATAATCCATAGAGCCACACTTTTACACTATAGATTAGGGGTGTCAAACTCACGGTCCAGAGACTGGGTACCTCATACGCTGCCCATGCCCAGTTTAGTGAAGGGGAAAAAGTCATGATACATCATGTGATGATGTGAGTTTGACACCCCTGTTATAGATGCACTTTGTTGACATGAATTCAAGTGACAGCTCTACTCTTGTCTAGATTGATATCTCTCTTTTAGAATCTAGATATGGACTCAAAACCTTTTCAGACTTAACACATGACCCATAACACATGACCCTTGCAAAGAAAAGAGATGATATTTAGAATGTGAACAGAAAAGTTACATGCATAACTGTATGTAACAGTTAGAGACAAACTCAGAAGGCATCTAGAAGTGGCTTACTTCTTAAAACCATTATAAAGAGGCTGTAGTGAAGTCCAATGATTAAGAAGGCATGTTTAGTGCCTGCAGCAACAATACTATTCACTCCCTCTCCATAATAAGGAAAATACATGTTATAGATTCTTTACTACAGACAAATTGAAGTAACTCAGACTTTCTAATCTCCATATTATTTTCTAAATAAAGCTTATATCCATTTTTCCCCACTACTGTCATCTACAAGAATATTTTCTAAATACTTACAAAAGTTATAATCCTATATTTAGTTATTCTTTCTCCAGGCAATCTTTCTGCAATATTAAAGATATCTTCCATTCAGCACTAATGACCCTTGATAGAATTATAAAAGCCTACAGTGTTTTCAACAGTTTTGCCTTTATCTAAATGTGATTACATGGGAGAAGCTCTTTAGAGAAACAAAGAAGAAATTCCATCTATTCAAAGCTCTTAGCTTTGGCTGCACTGTTAGTATTCCTATGCTTCAGTATCTACCTCTATCTGTGCTTTCACTTCTTCCTGAAAATGGCATAGGCTGCTTGAGAAAAGGATCTCTGGATCCAACTTTCTCTGCACATTACAGAAAATCTTATTATATTGAATTGCTAGAAGGGCTGTTATTTCGAGGATAAATTGACATAAACTGACTGGAAAAAGCTAATTAAAGTTGCAACAATGTTGCTGCACTTTGTATTCCTAGTTATTGCATGCACAGATTTTCCAGTCATAACTCTTCAGCTAATACAAGGAATTTATTAACCTTAGTGTCATTTGAAGACCGAACACCATTTATGAGTTATACCCTATGCACCTTTCAAGCTGATTGTCATCCGAACAAAATGAGGAGATTTGAGTCAAGCCTTGATGGATATTATTGGCCCAATCATAGAAAATCACATGGTTTTCTGACAATGGGGAAGGGATGTCAAAAAGTTATTTCTTGGCATATAAAATAGATCTGTAATCTGTGGGAAGTCTGAAGCTGGGTTTTGCAAACTCAAGAGAATGTGATTTCATTTCTGCACTGGTACCTTTTGATATTGGGATAGAGATACTCTCCTTCCTCATCTTTCCCATGGAAACACAATGGATGATAGAAGGAAAGGTTAAGATTGATTAATTATGAGCCTACAAGTCATTCTAAACTCTTAGTTTAAGAGCCGAGGTGGTGCACTGATTAGAGTGCAGTACTGCAGTTCAAATCCCACCAGGCTCAAGGTGGACTCAGCCTTCCATCCTTCCGAGTGGGTAAAATGAGGACCCAAATTGTTGGGGGCAATATGCTGACTCTGAAAACCACTTAGAGAGGGCTGTAAAGCACTGTAAAGTGGTACATAAGTGCTAGTGCTAGAGCTTAGCAACTTCACAGAGAGTTCTCCATGATGATCTCTCCCTAACCAGGCCTTTCAAATATTTCTAGTGATGCACTCATTGCCACTTGTTGGTCTTGCTCTTTTCTTTCAAGGAACTTCATAATGTATCTGAAGTAGGATAATTTGAGCCAGGTCATTTATGTTTTAAGTGAGCATTCTAGGTTAATTTACTTGAAGATCTCTTTGTTTGGATTTTTTGGCTAACATTTAATCTTTTCTTTATGGACTTGGATCTGTTGGCCTTCCCCACCCCAAAGCAAACAATTTATTCCCCAAGCTAGAACTGTAAAAAAAAAAGAGTCGAGAAGATTTGTCAGCTTCTATAGTACTACCATCTTCCTTCAACCCCCCTTCTCCTTTCTCCCCTCATGATAGAAGAACTGCCTTCTTTAAAAAGTCAGCAGAGGATAATAACAACTTGCAGATTCCCCTATGTAGGTTGATGGAAGGGCCTGGCCTTTGAAACATCTCCCATCTGAAAAGATATAGGAATCAGGATTATCTAACAGGTTTCTCTTCTCCATGAAACTCAGAAGCAGAAAATAAAAAGCATAACCCCTAATGCATTCAAGGCAGGAAAAACTGGGTCCATTTTTAATGCTGTGAAGGCCAAAGGGGCCTTCTCCCCAGTATGAAGGCAGAAACTGAACAGATCAAACTGTATTTCGAGGGGAATGAATAATACAGACTGCAATCAAAACCTTTTTGTGCCTTTTAACTCAATATCTTTTCCAGTCTTAAAACAGGAATCCAATTGTTCCTTCAGTTTCTCATGTTCAGGAAACATATAGCATTGATTAGGCAGCCAAAATGGCCCTATCTCAACACAGGAAGTATTAATGGATTAAGTAAAAGACAAAGCTTGTAGAATCTTTAAAGAGAAAAATGCATTAGGGGTTGACATTTTCCCCTCCACCCCAAAAACGCACTGGGGAATGCCCTGACTTGGTGCTCACAGAATGTTTACCCGATGGATGGAAAATGCCTGCTGGGTGGCAGTTATCCTAGATGGAATGGAATGGAACGGAATGGAATAAATACAGAAATAGGATGGATATAAAGTAAATCAGCTATGAGCTTCAAAATGTTGCTAAAGGATACCAGACAGTGGTGAAATTCAATTTTTTTTTACTACCGGTTCTGTGGTCATGGCCATCACCAAGCACAGAATTACCATTACCATTACAACTTCACCAAAGTTACAATGTAATAAGTTTCTTTGAGCAAGACAATAAAGATTAGGCTAGAAACAACTGCTTTATTTACAGGATTAACCCTGCAAAGTGTGAAAAAAACAAAAGGAGATTTCTTGTAATAACCGGTTCTACAGAAAGGTGCAAATTTCACCTCTGATACCAGAGGAATACTGGCTTGTTTGTAAAAACTATATAAGAATATATGGTAGGAATCATAGAGGGGAAGAAAGTGGAGAGGCAGAGGGAAGAGATGAAAAATCATCAATTCATCCAAGTGAGAGTTAATAGATTTGAAATATGCAGCTAGATGTCAGACATTCATTCAATCATTCACAAGAGACTCTAGTGCTGCACTAGACCTCTGATTATCTTCCATTTTAACTTTGGTTTATTATCTTATGTTTGAATAAATGCTGGGGAGACCAAACTTTGCAGGCCATTACACCACAAATTAAAAAGCACTTGGGCTATATACCCAAATCTATTTGCTATTTAAGTGGGAAAATTACTCCTCTGTATTGTGCTATACATCTTGGGGTTTTTCTAAGTTCAAGTGAACTTAGATAAATGGGGTTGGGGATGGGGTACATTTTCAATCTATGCAAATCTATTTCTTATTTTATTAATTGAATTCGTTTGCTGACCCTCTCATAACAAAACAACTCAGAAATGGATGACTGATTGTCAGCATTTGTTTCCCTTTTGTGTCTCCCCTTTTAATTTTATTATAGTCCTTGACTTATGACTTACAATTGAACCCAAAATTTCTGTTGTTAAATGAGACAGTTGCTAAGTGAAATTTTGCCCCATTTTATGACCTTTCTTGCCACGGTTTGTTCCATTTTACGACTTTTCTGGCCACATTTGTCAAGTGAATCACTGCGCTTGCTAAATTAGTAACCTGGTTGTGAAGTGAATATGGCTTCCCCATTGACTTTGTTTATCCGAAGGTTGCAAAAGCTGATCACCCATGATGCTTAGACATGACAATCATCGTAAATATGAACCAGTTGCCAAGCATCTGAATTTTGGTCACATGACTATGGGGATGCTGCATATGAAAAATGGTCATAAGTCACTTTTTTCAGCGCCACTGTAATTTTGAATGGTCATGAAATGAACTGTTGTAAGTTGAGGACTACCTGTATTGAAGCTGAGATTGATAAGAGTCCTTTTGATGGAAGCAGTGGTTGTCCGCCAGTGTGGGTGTGGGTGTGGGTGTGTGGGCATACAGATATGGACAATGCTGTGCATAGAACATACCTAGTGGACACTGAGATATCAGTAATCTGGTGGTGTGATATTTTCCCCTCCAGTTTGTCTTGGGGTTGCCACATTGGAGCTGAAACGAAAGCCTTTATCTTTTATATACAACTGGGGAAAAAATTAAGAATGTATCAGAAGCCCAGTTCTCCTAACTCATTCATCCTCTCCATTCATTCATTCATCACCATTTCATTCTCTCCAATCTTTTAGCTTTAGCTCAAACTCAAACTCCCATTCTCGGGTTTATTTTTATTCTCCAAACTTCCAAATCTAGAGCTACCAGATCTGGGTTGCAAAGCTCCAGATGACCAATAGATGGCATCAAAGAGTTTTCTGATTCTCTTTGCTACCATCTATTGTTCCCCCAGTTTTTTTTTTTTTTTTACAGGGCAAATCCAATCAGCATTACACTAATTACCCAGCATTTTTTCAGAAACAATTCAAAGGCTTCTTCCCCTTCCCATGCACAAGCTCAGGTGCACAATTTTTGAACATGCACATTTTACTCTCAGTTAAATAGGTGGAGGTACAGATCTAAAAACTTCCTAATTATTTCTGAGCGCTCTCTAATATATTTATTCTGGCTGGAGACCGGCAAATTACTCACACACAGCAAAGACATTACCGCTCCGAACAAATTCTCTCCCGGAGAATTAAAGATGGGAATCGCCGATCCAATTTTTATCTGCCTTTGATACCGCCCGATATTGATGTGAGCCAAAACCGAAGCAAAGCAACAAAACGAAGATTTGGGAATTATGAAGCTAAGGGTTCTGGAAAAAAGACAGCAGCAGCAGCAGTGCGGTAGCCGCGATGGAGATTTTTGACGAGGGTAACAAGGCAGAGACAATATTCTTCATTTCGCATCATTGGTAGAGAGGAGGAGGTCTCAGGCTGACACTTCCCCGCACCCCCTACCCTTATAAAACAGCGTCGTTTTGATAATTTGGGCAGCTGAGACAAACAAATGAACCCGCCCGTCTGTCTGTCGAACGGAAAGGTAGGGCTGCCGACCCCACCCTCCTCCACCCCCAGTTTCCAAGCCAGGAACTGCTCGGTATAGATGCCATTGTTTGGCTAGGGCGCATTTCACACCTTTAAGGGTAGGTGTTGCATGCTCCTGTCTTGGCAGAAGGGGGGGGGCGTTCAGCTCCTACCTGGAGAAGCCCCCTTCCCTTGGGCCTCCTTTCATCCCTCCGCTCCACCTGCCTCTTCCTATAGAGCCCCTTCCCCCCCTCCCCAGGAAGACCATGAACAACGTAACGCCTCCTCTTCCTTGACGCACTTGTCTCCCAAAGCTCGTATTCCATCCGTGCCACCCTGGTACCCAACCCTGCCTCAGTTGCTCTCTTCTGCCTCGTTTCGGGTCCAGGGGAGTTCTTTCCCCTCCCCCGCCTCACCTCCGCCCCACCTCCCCAATATCCTGCCGCCCGGATGATGCTCTTGGAGGTCCCCTTTCTTTCTTTCTTTTGATTTTCCAAGGTGGCCTTTCCTTCCCCCATTTCGAGGTCCGAGGTCTCTCTCTCTCTCTCTCTCCCACTCTCTCTCTCTCCCTCTCCCTCTCTTCCTCTCTCTCCCTCTCACTCTCTCCCTCTCTCTCTCTCTCCCACTCCCTCTCTCTCTCTTCCCTTCCCATCCTTTTTCTGCGGGCTCATCGGAAAGAGCGAGAGCGCAGGAAAAGATGCTCCGAGCGGCCAACTTCCCCGGTAACTCCGGAGTCGATCGCCTGGGCTTTGCTAGCGGTGCTGAGAAAAGGATCCTCCCTCTTCGGCGGCGCGGGAGGAGGGACGGGGAGGAGGCTGAGCAGGAGGCGGAGGGAGCGGGAAGGACATCCATGCGCCTATAAGGAGTTCTCCGGCTCCGGGCTTTCTGAATTCCAAAAGCTGCTCCTGGAGGTGGGTTGGTGAACCGGCTGGTCGCTTTGGCGCTTAGGAGCTCCTGGTGGGAGGCTTTGCCCAGAGAGGCGCCTTCTCTCGCCCGCCTCGCCTCTGCCTTTCCAAACAGGCTGTGGGTGTCGGCTGGAGTAAATGAGCCAAGGCAAGGAAACCAAACCGGAGGAACCGCGGTTTAAAATTGGAGATTAAAGAAAGGAAGGACAGCCCGGGGCAATGGAGCCCGGGGCCCAACTCTTCACCGCGGGGACTTTGCTGCTGCTGCTGCTGCTGCACAGCGGCTGGCGTTTCGGCTTCGCGGCTTCCATCTGTAAGTATCCCCGACTTTCTCCCTGCGCTTTTCCGCCGAGGTCCGTTCTGGGGGTTTGGGTAGGAGTTGGGTTTTTGCTGGAGCCGAGGAAAGAGGCGAGAGGAAGCCAGATGTTGTGGAGTCCCGGGTGAAGTTAGCTTTTGAAGCCTTCGCTGCAAATCGGCTCTCGCTCCTTTTCCCACACTTTTCGTGCCAGAGAAGGAAGGAAGGAAGGAAGGAAGGAAGG
>JAEANM010013723.1:0-14284 GCA_017656035.1 Myanophis thanlyinensis | reverse complement strand
GCGATCAGGAAAGCGTTTTCGCTCCCTGAAGGCAAACACAGAAAGAATGAGGAAAAGCTTCTTTCCACAAGCAATACCAGGAACTACAAGTACACTCAGGACCACAACAAGAACAATGTCTGCATCTAACTCCCACCTTCCCAACTACCCTCAACTATTTTTCTAACCCCCAGCCTCCCTTCCTACCTTAACTTACCCGTGGTTGCGTAAGCATTTCATTGCATATTGTACCATGTATGATTGTGTATGTGACCAATAAATTTGAAATTGAATTGAATTGAATTGGAAATAAAAATCATTTTAATAGTTTATTACCATTTCCTTAAAATGGTTGCTTTTTCCCATACCTCATTCCCTGAGTGTAAACAGAAAAATAAAACCTCATAAGTCTAGTAACAACTATCAGAAATAACTATATATCCATTTTAATCTTCCTCAAATAAACCTTTAACAATCGAATACTGTCAAAGTTTGCAGCAGCAATCACATTCAGAAGCACACACAAGCAGAGGTGGTATTCAGCTGGTTCGGACCAGTTCTAGTGAACTGTTAGCAGAAATTTTGAGTTCAGCAAACTGGAAAATACCTCTGGATGGCCCTGCCCCTACCCAGTCACGCATTGCTGCATTGGTACTCACCCCCACCTGCCCACTCGCCCTGGCCTCCTGCTCACAATGCCCCACCCAGTCACTCCTCATCTCACACGCCTCCCCAGCATAGCACATTGTGTGGTTCCTCGCTTGCAGTGAACAGTCTCTGTGGCTTGCCTGCCCTCCCAGTTCCCATGCAGTACCTGCAACCCAACCAAGCGACCCTGATCTGCCTGCTGGGTAAGTAAGCCTGCAAGCCATGGCCTAACTAGCTGCCACCCCTACCGTCCCCCAGCTTGCCTGGCTTGCTTTGCCACTACAGCTCCATCGCACACACCACATGGCCTAGTTAGCCAGCTGCCCCCTCTGTCCCTGGCCTTGTCTGGCTTACTTTGCCACCACAGCTACATCATACGCGCCACATGGTGTGGTGCTTGCAGCCTAGCTAGGTGCCTACCCACCATCCCTGGGCTTGCCTGCCTTCTGCCAAGGCTGCATGTGTTGCAAATGCTTTTTGACAGATTCTCCTGGTTGCAGATGGGTTCTGTATAACTTTCTTGATAACTGCACAATCTTGCATGCAGACACACTCATGTGCACACATCTCAATTGCAGCCACACTTCATTTGCATTTTTTA
This sequence comes from Myanophis thanlyinensis, assembly GCA_017656035.1. Taxonomy (NCBI): domain Eukaryota; kingdom Metazoa; phylum Chordata; class Lepidosauria; order Squamata; family Homalopsidae; genus Myanophis; species Myanophis thanlyinensis. Next base: position 13,056 of record JAEANM010013723.1, on the reverse strand, counting down.
AAATAGCCACATTCAGAAATTGTCCATCTTCTAAACTGAAGATGATGTAGGCCAATGCCTTATCATGCTGCCTCTGATCTGTAGCTGCCAATGGGCCCTGGGTAGATTACCAACAATATCCCACAGTTTCTTAGCCTTCAGGAAACATTCCATCTTTGCAGCTCAAACAATATAGTTCTTCTGTCTCAATCTAGGCAGAGTGTTCTCCTTGAATTCAAAAGCCATCCTGCAAGCTTTTTTCTGCCTTGTTCTCTTATTTAACACAGGTAGTCTTAATATAATATAACATGAAGTAAGTATACAATACCAAAACCAGGTTTTTCCAATGTGATAGCAAATACAAGAAAACACAAGCAGAGGAGAGGAGTTTAGTGTTTCAGTTTCTGTTCACAGTTCAGGACAGACTAGTTTCAGTTTCAGAGTTACAGAGCTAAGCCAGGTCCAGGCTCCTAGTATCTCCAACAAATACTGTTTCAGTTTCCAAACAGACCTCATTGGCTGACTTAGTTGCATGTCTCTTCATTGGCTGACCTTGTTACCATGTCTTTTACAAGTCATGAACTCTCATGACAAATACTGACAAATACTTTAACAATCTTGGTTTATAATCCCTTCAAATAATATTCCCAAATATGATTTTTTTAAAAAAATATCTCTTTGTCTCTTTTTAGTAAACCCTACAAAAATTTAACAGATTTTTTTGTAAATCCAGTAAAAGAGAGTTATGCAAATGATTCTTCTGGTTTGATATTTCTATGTCCTTTTTGGATATCAAAAGAACTGGTTTCAATTGTATATCCAGTATATCATCTTTTTCCATATCATTCTTACAATTTGTAGGGCAGTGCAATGAAGAATTAAAGCATCCAATAATATATGAGCATAGCCATAGAAAGAGCATTGTATTCTGATTAGCGAAATCAGTATTTTTATTTCACTAAAAGATTTATTCCTGACATTTGATTTCAGATAAAAAGGAGGGGGAGAATATTTCAGGGCATTAGTGGAACTTAGCCAGGTATATTAAATTATTAAGATAAAATTTATATGTTTACTGTATATCAGCACTGAAAATATACAAAGGATGGAATTTTCTCCTTGATAGCAAGTGATATAACTAGTGACAATTTGTCCATTGTTTTCAGCATTAATATCTCACATAACCCCCCACCAAAAACAACCCCAGGTTGCAAAAACACTTAGATCAACTTATCAGTGGTACATGATCTGAGGCACCAATTTAAGCTTCCTCATTATATAGCCAGAGAATAATTATTTTATGCTGAAAAGGAAAACTAATCTGATAGTATTAATTCACTATATAATCTTGTCAAATCTGTATATTAACAAGCTAGTACTTAAGGCTTATCTCTGACTCTGTCAACACATCACTACTAGGAAGGTACCTTCATACTGTTCACAAAAGATTTAAAACTTATAAAGTTTTCGGTTCATCTCCTGATTTGATTTGCCCATTGTACTAGCTTTGAACAATTTTAAAATGGCTGGGTTTGCATAACAAATTATAAACCATGGGTTAAAACAACAATCAGAACATGTTGAACCAAAAAAGGAAAAGAAAACTTAATCATTCTAATCTGAATAAACCTCTGTCTTTCTTAACACACTCATACAATTGTTGAGCTTCTGGCCTATTGTTTTGGATTTTGCTGCTCTTTTAATTTTCTTTAACTCCTGAACTTCGGGTAATCAGTCCCGGTTCATCTATAAGGCATGACTACAGTCTCTCTCTTTCCAGATTCTTCTATCTCAAATGTATTTGTAGTGGTGATTCAGTAGTATAAAAATAGAGACAGTGTTGGGATGAGTTGATCTAAACCTGATCTACTCATTAAGTAAATTCTCACAATGTACTGAACCAGACTTGAATACTGGGACCTAGGAAATTCAATGTAGAAAAAAAAAAGGTTTTACACTTTGGCAAGAAAAATCAGATATATAGGTACAGACTAGGTGAAACTTGGCTCAACAGCAGTAACTGTGAGAGGGATCTTGGCGTCTTAGTGGACAATCCCTTAAATATGAGCAGAAATGTTCTGCAGCTGCCCAAAAAACCCCAGTGCAATCCTAGGCTGCATTAATTGAGGGACAGAATCAAGATCACGAGAAGTGATATTACCATTTTATAATGCCTTGGTAAGACCACACTTTGAATATTGCATTCAATTTTGGTCACAATGTGAAAAAAAAATGAGACTCTGGAAAGAATGCTGAGAAGAGCGACAAAGATGATTTGGGGAGGGGTGGGACTGAAGGCTAAAACAGATGGACAATGGTTGCAGGAATTGGGTATGTCCAGTCTAGTAAAAAGAAGAACTAGGGGTGACATGATAGCAGTCTTCCAATATTTGAGGGGCTGCCATAAAGAAGAAAGGGTCAACCTATTTTCCAAAGCATCAGAAGGCAAGACAAGAAGCAGTGGAAGGAAACTTAGGAAAGAGAGAAGCAACCTAGAAATAAGGAGAGATTTCCTGACAGTTAGAACAATTAATCAGTGGAACAACTTGCCTTCAGAAGATGTGGATGCTCTAGCACTGGAGGTTTTTAAAAAGGGACTGGACAACCATTTATCTAAATTAGTATAAGGTTTGACGGGCTTGGATTAAAAGACCTCCAAGGTCCCTTCTAACTTTATTATTCTGTTATTACCTAATCATACTGGCTGAATTTGGACAACATGTTGGGATAAAACACAGTAGCTAGTCTGTGGCTTGGTATCTCATGCAAACATAGCCATTTGTGCATACAAAGAGAATATCACCAAAATTACAGGAAATTCCTATAGTCCTGTATTTAAGGCCTGTTCTTTTACAATATTTAATTATGGTAATGTTGATCAGGCTAGCAGAAACTGCCCACTACAAGTAGTTGTCTCAGCACATTAAAGATAATACACAGAGACAGGGTTAATTACCTCCCACTCATTTGCTCTGTCTGCAAGTAGAATCTTGCTGTTTTTCAGAATGCCTGGAACAAGCTTTCATCAGCCTGTCGTTTTTTGCTAGAATTCATGGTTGCTAAGAGAGATCTTTCCCCCACCCTCCTTCTAGAATGAAAAAGCCACTTGATGTTTCTGCACTGAAGAAAAAGGTCATGGGTGCCTGAGTTCAAATTCACCATTCTTATTCATGGAGTTTCTAAATCAGTATTTTTTTCCAAATTGGGGAAAAAATGAAATCAGAAGACACCAATTTGGCTGAGTAGAAAGCTTAATAAAGATCCGAAAACTCCCAAAAGGAGGAGAAATGAAAATTAGGATTGTTCTAGAAGAGGATCCCAGGATACTAAATAAAACACCTTGCCCTTGGAGGGAAAGTGCACCCCTCATTCTTCTGACCTTCAGAAAGAGTGTAAGACTTTGGCTCAGTCATTTGGCAGAGGGGGGGGGGGCAGAATCAAAGAGTGACATGCAATCTTAGGGATGATTGGAATCATCATGGTGTTTCCCCAGCCCACCTTTGAAATTTTTAAAGTTTTAATACTATAACCCTACCTACCCTTTAAATCTTGTTTTTAACTTTGTTCTTATACATACTTTTATATTATGATAAGTTTTTTATTGTTTCCATTTCTACCCTGCCCAGAGTCATTTTGGTGAGATGGGCAGGGTAGAAATGTAATTGAGTGATTGATTGAGTGAGTGAGTGAATGTCTCATAAATGCTAAAACACATAAAAATTTCAGGTTGAGAAACAACACTAAAAACAAGAAGGTGGGGAAGGGGTCTCAGATATTTAAGATAAAAGTAAGGGAAAAGAATCACTATACAAAAATGGCAAAAAGCTGACAAATAATTAAAAATAGAGGTGGGACTATTTTTATGTTGGCACAGTCTTCTCTAAAAAATACCCATTTCATTATATATTTGTGGAAAGGAGAAATAAAATTTCAGTATGACAGAACTTTGCAAAGGAGAATCCATATTTATCTTTAATTGGTTTATGTCTCCAGAACCAGAAGAATAAATTCCAAGAGAACTTATAGCCCAACTGGACCTCTTTGTAATCCTGGAGAAGTCTCCATTTTCAAAACAAAAACAAAAGGAGCCAGTAGACCAGTCTGTCCAACCGGATACCTGTGAAGAAACCAAAGTAGATTAAAAGAAAAGGAATTTTAAGCACTTTGAAAATGATGCCATAATGACCAATAATTAATATTAAGTAATCAAGAACATTTTTGCTGGACTAACCTTAATCTGTTTTTCGATTAGATAATTACTTTAGCAGATTGTGAGATTTTGTATAATATATCTAGTTTTCATAAAAATGCAAAAAATTCTAATTAGCAAACTAATTGAATGTGAGCTGTGCGAACTGCTCAGAAAATTAACATAGGGTTCTTGGCAGAAGCCAACCACTGGATTTATATTATAGGAATGTCGGGGGGGGGGGGGAAACTCCACAGAGCAAAATTCTATGAATTCTTCCAGTTCTATGATTCTATAATTTCAGTTAATTCAGAGTTAAATTTTTAGTGGTTTTTTTTTAGGTGCATTAAATGTGTCAGTGACAATGGCAAATAGAGAGTGCAATAATAAAGTTTGAAAACGGATATATTTGCATGTCCAAAATAAACCTCACATCTTTGAGACCTGGCATTTGACAATATAAGGGGGGCGGGAAATGCTCCCAGTCCAGAAAATTGTATAAATACATACAAGGACATAATCAAAATTCTTATTTTAAATTTGAGAAAAGTAATCCTGGAAATAAAAAATAATTAAGAAAGATGACATGAAAAAATCAATCCTCCAGCCATGCTTCGTCTTTTTCATCACTGAAACACAGAAAAGTCCTTGGTACACAGATTAATATATTAAAATACATCTACAGTAAATAAATTCATCCACTTACAAGTATTATCTGAAAATATTCTAATGACAACAGAGATCATGTTCTTCACCTCTAGTTATCTTCCATTAAGAAACAATCTAAGCCCCGAAGCTCACTGTAACAGCATTGCCAAAAAGGCATTAAGAGTTGTTAACCTAATCTTGCGTAGCTTCTTCTCCAGTAACACTGTACTGCTTACTAGCGCATACAAAACTTTTGCCAGACCAGTTCTTGAATACAGTTTATCTGCCTGGAATCCACACTGTACATTGGACATTAACACGATTGAGCAGGGCTAGAGGTATTTCACGAGAAGAGTACACCACTCCACTACTCACAATAGAATCACTTATGCCACTAGACTTGAAATTCTGGGCTTAGACAATCTGGAACAGCACAGTACACAAAATTGTCTTCTACAATGTCTTACTTGTCAATGATTACTTCAGATTCAATCACAATAATACATAGGCAAACAATCGTTACAAACTCAAGGTAAACTGCTCCAAACTTGATTGCAGAAAATACGACTTCAGCAACAGAGTGGTCAACGCCTGGAATGCTCTACCCGACTCCATTGTTACATCCTCAAACCCTCACAGCTTCAACCTCAAACTGTCTACCGTGGACCTCATCCCATTTCTAAGAGGTCCGTAAAGGGGGCGTGCATAAGTGCATCAGCATGTTTGCCATCCTTGTCTTACTGTCCCCACTTACTTGTATTTACTTCCTTTGTTATGTTCATGTTCATACCTATATTTGTTATCTTGTACCAGTGGTGAAATTCAATTTTTTTTAACTTCCGGTTCTGTGGGTGTGGCCACAGGATTAAACATCATCAAGCACAGAATAGAACCAGTGCGAACTATTCTATTCTATAGAACTGGTGCGAACCGGCTGAATTTCACCTCTGTCTTCTACTCTGTTTGACAAATTTTTAAAAAATGTAAACGTTTTCCTGATCAGTAATAAGCTTTATGGAAGCAGAGTGTGCTTCCAGAACAAATTATTCCTTTCTATGAGTACAGTTATATATTAATCTTATTGTCCTGCCAATTTTGAGGTGGGGGGAGGGGGGGAGAGAAGTAGATCAGGTTTATCAAGTAGGGGATTTGGGAAGGAAGAGTATTCATTTCATTGGCTTCTGCTAAAGATTTTTAGTACTTAATAGAACAATTCACTTAATTGTTGTGAAAATAACATTTGATTTTTTTTTTCTTCATCTCTTTCCAAAATACCCTTCAAAATTTTGAGACATCACTTTTCTAAATCCACAATAGGAAATTTATCCTAGTCACTCCTCTCGCCTGTTATTCATATATTCCTTTCAATTATTAAGAAATCAGCCAATTTCATTTATAGATCCAGTGTAATTTATTTGTCTATATTATTCTTGTAACCTGTCATTTTAAAATTCATATTTAAATCAGCCTCAGCTTCAGTCTTATCCAGTAAAATGTGTTCCTCTTCTATAACTTCTTTTAAATCCAGTTTTATGATAGCAGACAGTCTTAAGAGTAACTTCTGAGTGCATTTTTCCCATATATCCTTAAATTCATTCAAAATTATATTGTGCCTATTCTATATTGGTGGGTCTTCTCCTTTAATTAATCTTTATTTCTGACTGTTCCCACTAGTGTACAATCTTCAAAGTCCAATCTTATGGGGGGGGGGGTGTTCCTAATCAACAATATTTTCTCATAGGAAAAATCTTTCAACAGAATTCTAAACTACCATTTTTTCCCACAGGAAAAAAATATTTTAATTTTTCAAAATCTTGTTTCAGATCCATCCCCATAGTTTGTTTATAGCTTCCCAAAATCAGCACTCTAATCACCTTTTTCCTGTTTATTCCAAAATAAGAATTTTGAAGTCCGTGAACTTGCATAAAACTTCTTTGATTAAGAAAGAGACTCACAGAATGTAATGAAGTTTGACATTCAGAAGATTCCTAATAACCAAAAACCAGTTATCAAGCAATTTCCAGAAGTGATTAAGAAAGGAAGCATGTGAATCCTGTAACCATAAGAACACCAGATGGGGCTTGGAGCAAGATGGTAATCCCTCAGATCCCAGATCCTTAAATAAAGATGTGAAATTCAGCCGGTTCACTAGAAGAAATCTCCTTTTGTTTTTTTTCCCACTTTGAAGGGTTAATCCTGTAAAGATTAACTTTACAGGGTTAATCCTGTAAATAAGGCAATTGTTTCTAGCGTAATCTTTATTGCCTTGCTCACAGAAACTGCCTCTCCCCTTATTACACTGTAACTTTGGTGAAGTTTAATTCTGTGTTTGGGGATGTTTAATCCTATGGCCATGCCCACAGAACCAGTAGTAAAAAAAGTTGAATTTCACCAGTGCTTAAATCACTATCTTGCAGTATTTTCCCAGGGAGCTACTGCACGTGGGCCATCCTGAGTCTTCTCTTGTCCAGAGATGAATTCTCAGAAGCCATTCCCTGGCTCTTCATGTCACTGTGGTCATCAGCTCTGTTCTCAGTGGAATCATCTTCAGTTCACCATTACTTCCCTGGCATTCTCCACTGCATTACTGTTTTTCCAGGAGTTGTTCTATTATCACTATTAAGTGCTGTTCATGAGAAAAGGTTAAATAGGTTTTATTCTATTGGATAAATGTGGGAAATTATGCACTCAAAACTGAGAAAGTAATGAATTAAATTGTATCCTTCTCTCCTTCATAATGTCTATTAAGATAACTGATTCCATACTGATAGAAGCAGAACAAAGGCAGGGATATTAAGCAAGATCATTAGGAGGCATTCATTCCAAGCTTTGGATGTATGTGGCAAACAGGTGTTTTGTTTTACTTCTGCATCTATGAATAGCAGAATAAAGATTCCTGGCCTATTTTTTGTCTTCTTCCAAAGATTTCCATAAGGCACAGTGAACCAATGTCTCCATGAGATTGTTAGATCCGACAGAATGTAACACATAAATAGGTCAAAATCTGTTCTCTTTCATTCCAGAGAGCAGGACAGAGAACAATTGTTTTAAGATACAGGAAGACACATTCTATTTGAATTTTAGAGGTTAAAAAAAAACAAAACAAGTAAGAGCAAGAAACAGTGAGCATTTCTTGCAATTTGGATTCCTGAGAGGTTGGACTCAATGATCTCTTCTAATCCTATGATTCTGTGGGAAGCACCCACCCCACCCCAGAAGAATGAAATATTTTGGGAAACATTAAAAAAGGCAGAATATTATATTTCCCTAAAGGAGAAATGGAGAAACATGTTTTAGAGGCAGAAAGCAGTGCCCTTTCTTAATAACCCACAGCAGATGCCATCACTTAAGAGATAAAGAGCTTATTGAAAAAGGAAGACAAGTATCTAGATAGCTCTATTCATAAGCAAAGCAAATACTGCAGGCAGATATCCATTCAAGACAGGATATTTCAAAACTTCTTGGCAGAATGGTAGGATTAGAAAGCAGCTCCTCACCCAAGATCCACAGGATGAAAGCCATTAGCCACAATAGAAATTGCCCAACACCCTTTCAGAACAGAGGCCCCTTCATTGCATCATCCCCAGAGCAATCCAAACTTCAAAGTCACAGAAACCTGGGAGCTCAGATAAACAAATAAACCACATGTTGACCAGATTAACTCAGACATGCACCTAGGATTTTCAGTTCCTCTTTTGCTTATAGAGCCAGCTATGACCCAGAGCTGACATTCAGCAGGTTCTAACAGATTTGCCAGAAGTAAAATTTCTAAGCAGTTCCGAGCACCGGTTGTTAGAAGAAATCTCGTTTTCTTTTTTTCCACTTTACAGGGTTAATCCTGCAAGGAAGGCAGGAAAAAAGCATTCTGGTGTTGTTTCTAGCCTAATCTTTATTGCCCTGCTTATAGAAACTGCCACCCAGTTACATGACCCCCAGCCACACCCACCAAGCCATGCCCACAGAACTGGTAGTAAAAAAAATTGAATTCCACCACTGCTATGATCCCTACGTAACCCCTACATGACCCCATAGGAATCTGATAACAGCCAATAGAATATTGAAGGACATATTCTTGCACAGGAAGAGGAATCTCAAATACAAAGCCCAAAGAAGGTATAAAAGCCACCCACTTTTAACTCCATTTTGTCAGTTGTCCAGGAATCTGTTCACCAATAAATGGACCTTCTTTTCAATCAGCCTCCACCCTCCATTTTGTTTCCAATGTCTTTCTCCCAGATCGGAATTGAACCAGATGGATTTTCCTTTCCTTAATTTTATAATGGAAAAAAAACAGATATGTGGTACTGATCACTAGACTGTATGACAATCATCTTTCAGAGCATTTTAATTACAGTTAAATTCCAGCTATAAGTTTGAATGGGCTAAAATTCACAGTGTTTTCCTGTAACATTATGGAATTTGATAGGAAATCTATTGATCATGCCTAAAGGATTTCCAGATCTGTTTGTGAAATATGCCACTTGAAATGACAATTTAGATGTAAATGTATCTTGTATGTAGACTTGATCTAGTTCTTTTTTGTTCACTAGAATTATTTCCTTCCTCAAGGCAACAAATATAGCATTCCTGCACCAAATTTCTTTATAACAACAATCCTGTGAGGTAGGTTGGACTGAAAAGAATAGCCCAAAGTCACCAAATAAACTTCCATGGCTGAAAGAGACTTTACCCACTTTTTCCTCCAATATCTATTACATCTCATTGGCTTGAAACAAATTCCCCTCCTCCCCCAAACTTAGGCTTTTAAAGACATTTTGGACTATAATTTCCACCACTGCAGCCAAGTCTAGTTAGGGAATACTGGAAACATACGACGTATTTAAATACGCACCTGATTTTTAATAAAAGAAGAGTGAGAATAAAAATACTACTCATAGAGCTCTGTACAATTCTCCTCAATAACAGTTCCATTGAGTTCAATGGTGTGCATTCCTACTTCAGAAATATATGGTACAGGTAGTCCTTGACTCATAACAGTTCATTTAGTGACCATTTAAAATTACAATGATGCTGAAAAAAGTGACTTACGACCGTTTTTCACAGTTGTGATCATTGTAGCATCCCCATGACCATGTGATCAAAATTGCTTGGCAATTGGTTCATATATATGATGATTGCAATGTCCTGGGGTCATGTGATCACCTTTCTGACAAACAAAGTCAGTGGGGAAGCCAGATTCACTTAACAAGAGTGTTACTAACTTAACAACTGCAGTGTTTCATTTAACAAATGTGGCAAGAAAGCTCATAAGATGGGGCAAAACTCACTTAACAAATGTTTTGCTTAGCAACAGAAATTTTGGGGCTCAGTTGTGATCTTAAGTTGAGGACTACCTGTATTCAGCTACAGCAGAAGAGATCCAGGATGTGATTTTCTTCCACCAACAAATCACAGAGTCATGTTATTGCAAAGACCTTCTTCTAAATGACCCTGCTCTGTTCTCAGATTTTTCTCTTTAATCCTTCACTTGTTGAATGAAGCATTAATGCAAATTTACAGGAACTTAGTCTTAAGGATCTGGGCAGCATTTGTCACTTCAGACTTTGAGGAATGCTGAAGCCCAGAAGCCACATGGTTAATATCAAAAGGACCAGCCCTTGTCCCTGCTGCTTCATGATTGGCCACCCCTACTTAGCTTCATCCTTTTTATACTAGCTGTTGAGCTGGAAGGTGATAATGTGTTGACACAGAGAGAAAGAGAGAGAGAAACACAAAGAGCATCTACAGCAAGCAGCAACCACAGATTTTTGTGGAAGCAAGGCTGGGGCAGGGGTGCAGGAGCCCTGTCCCTCTTGCTTCCCAACCATGAGGGGCAGACTGAAAGGAGCCTGGATCTTCTCCTTGCTCTTGGCTGGTTTATTTCAGCCCAGCCTGGGACAGGAACAACAGAAGGTAAGACATTGTAGTGCTGTTTCAAGGAGGAAGGTGCCTGAATTGTGTAGAAGAAGGGTATCCTCAGACCAGAGAGGTGATGCTTTCTGGTGTTTACCTGCATACCCAGAGGAGGTTTACAGTATTTGTGGTAGAGTAATGATGCAGACATCTTAGGAATCTGTAGCTACTAGCAGTCAATCCAAACTGAACCAGATCCACTCCTCCAGAGTTACGCTATTAGAAAGAGAAAGACTGAAATGAATCCCAATTTAGTTTAGCCAACTGGCATATTATTTTATTTGTGCATTGTTATTTATTGTCTATTGTAACAAAGTGTATTGGGGGGTTGGTCTTTATTTATTACGGATAAGACCCACGTTTGAACTTCTACTGTCAGACCACATCAAAGGATAAAGAAGGTATTTCTCCCAGCAAGAACCAGCAGCTCCCCAACAACCAGTGAAAGGTACTAAGGGTGTTTGGCTAGCAGTAGTTTAGCGGGACGTCCTTTCACCCCTGAGATTTTTATCTGTTGGCTACAGTAAAAGCAACATGTGACCTCAGCAGGCATGATTCAACAAGACGGGATGTATGCGCATATTTTTCAGCCTGATTAAATAAATGCAGTCTTCTAAATTTCATCTAGGATTAAGGCTCTGCAAATACTGCTGGGGCTAGGTACCAGGTAAACCTGACCTGCCAATACACTTTTGTGTAATGTGAAAAGGTAGCTCTCTACCCTGCAGAGTGACTGTGAAATAAATGAAGTCATTATTCTTTTGAAAGTATAATTCTACATGATAATAACGATGATGGGAAAGAAAAGATGGATGCATCTTTTTTAATGGCTTTGCCCTACCTGTCTAAGCAGAAAAAGGGAAACCCAGAAAATAAGAAAGGAACTCAGAATTGCTGAGCTCCCTGGTGAGGCAAATATTTCCAGCAAAGAAAAAACTGTTCCAGGAGTATGATGCCATTAGCAAAACAAATATGGTAGAATAAGTCTTCTACGTGACCACCTTTATTTAGCACAGTGGACAAGATCATCCTCAAGGGACTTGTTTACACCAAGACCTGTGTATTTGCATAGGCCAGGTCTGGCAAACATTGCGACTGTGCTGAGGTCAGAAGAGCGGTGAAAGCTGCCAATGCTGACAGAGGAAGTTTAATGGCCAATCTATCATGTAAACTAGTTTCTGAGTTCTCAAACTCAGAAATTTTAATATGTGCAGACTTCAACTCCCAGAATTCCCCAGCCAGCCTTCCGGCAAGTGAAATATTATATTCTCAGAATATATAAACTGGCAGGTAAAATATTGCATTCTCAGAGTACATAAACATGTATTTAATCAGTATGGAAACCATTCTTTAATAAGATTCCGGCTCCACTTTTCAGCAGTAAAATCTATGTGAGAACAGAATTAACATCTCAAAAGTTTTGTGGCACCTTCAAGGAGAACACCTTTGTTACTTTTCCTGAATAACCTGGAATTTTTTTCAGTTGCTTCAGGTATTTAGGATTGGACTCAAAACATGATTATTACTTCTCTGGAATATAAATGGAAACCTTTCCAAATCTATCGCACACACTTACACATTCAGCTGGTCCTCGACTTATGACAGCAATTGTACCCAATGTTTCTGTTGCTAAGCGAGACATTTTTAAAGTGAATTTTGCCCCATTTTACTACCTTTCTTGCCACAGTTGTTAAGTGAATCAATGCAGTTGTTAAGTGAATCTGGCTTCCCCATTGAATTAGCTTGTGGGAAGGTGGCAAAAGGTAATCACTTGATCCTGGGGCACTGCAAAATGTATCAGTTGCCAAGTGTCTGAATTCTGATCATGTGACAATGAGGATGTTGCAACAGTCGTTAAGTGTGAAAAACAGTCATATGTCATTGTTTTCAATGCCACTGTAACTTTGAAAGGTCCCTAAATGAGCTGTTGTAAGTCAAGGACTATCTGTATAACGTGTTTCCCTTTTAATAGTTGTGAGCCTGTATTGTTATACTGGATTTCTTTTTTTGTCAGCTGAATTTTTAAAAAAATCAAAGTATCATTTCAATAAAGAAGAGTGAGGAAAAGAAGAACTGTGGGGCTAACTAGCCTTCTCCAACCCAGGCTTTGCAGTTTTGGTGCTGTACTTTTCCAAATTTCTACCAATCTGCCTCTCTGGGTGGCACCAAAGTTGGGTGGACATACACATGATAGACAATAATGACATTCCCTTTGAGTGTACAAAGACAATTGTGCAACTCAAGCTAGAGTCTAGCCCAGGGGTGGGCAAACTTTTTGACTTGCGGGCCACAATGATTTCTAAAATTTGACAGAGGGGCCGGGCCAG
>JAEANM010013722.1:0-14284 GCA_017656035.1 Myanophis thanlyinensis | reverse complement strand
GAGGCTGATGGTGGCAACAGGCGGTCCCGTAAGTACCCAGGTCCCAAGCCATGGAGCGCTTTGAAGGTAAGAACCAAAACCTTGAATCGCACCCGGAAAGTCACAGGGAGCCAGTGCAGCTCACGTAGGAAAGGTGTAACATGGGAGCTCCGAGAAACTCCCATAATTGCCTGCGCGGCCGCATTCTGCATCAGCTGCACCAGATAGTAGGCCCTAAATGGTTTAGGCTTTAAAACTTAAAACTAACACTTTAAATTGTCCTTAGAATACAATTAGCAATACTGAGTTACAAACATAAAGGTCTCTCAAAATTGGTATTTTTTTTTTTACCTCCATGGTCTGTGCTTGATGCATTGCTTTGATTGCTGTGTGTGCCATTGCTCTTGTGGTAAAAGTCACAAAAGCACAACCTGAGAAGGGAATACAATCAAAATTAAGTAGCAGTTTATCCAAATTATCTCCTGAACATTTCTAAAACTTCCCAGCTAAATATAAAGGGTATGTATGTGTATGCTGAAGGGGAAGGGTTGGGGAGACAGAAAGAGGAAGAGAAGTCTGAAGAAGTCATCAGTTGTAAATAGGTCTGTGTGTACCTCGGCTTAAACCATCAGGACCCCGTAGAATTCTGCATTCTTCAATTTGACCAAAAGAGGAAAACATCACTCTGATATCATTTTCATTGCACTTCTTTGAGATCATCCCAATGAATAGTTTTCTATCTTCCACTGCTAAGAGAACAACAACAACAACAAAAGTTAGGAAAGTGGTCTGACTATATTCACCTGATTAAGTTTCCTTGATTTTATAAAATAATCCAGCAAAACTTACCCAATTTACCCAAAGTTGCCTCAAAATAAACATTATTATAAGCATCGGAATACTTTCTTTACCTTGCCACTATAAATCTGGAATCTTCAGTTTAGAGCAAGAGTCAGAAAATCTATTCTCTTGCAGTTTAATAGAAGAGCTGTATGCAAAAAGCAATGAACTGGAAATATACAATTTGAGTTTCAAACCATCTATTTCAACATTATCAGAAGAGTTTCAAACTTGAAGCTGCCTTCTTTTGAATATGAAATAAAATGACTGGATTTTTTATTCTGATTTTCAACACAAAAGCATGAAACTGTGAAAGGATGTTTATGAGCCTTTTTTTTTTAGTGTCCATGTTGCAATTTTGGTATATAATGCAATGAATGTTGCCACAACAATATGATAAAACATACCAAGGCCAAACAATCTTTTACACACGCTCACCATTATTCTTTTCACTGTCAGCTGGCTTCATTTGAATGGGATGGTGCATCTGTGATAAGAAAGTAATGGAGAAATATTACATTTTTCAAAATAAGCTGTTTGGAATATGCAAAACAAATTCAAAGGATTCCCAGTATGAAACAATCATTTCAAGCTTAGAATGGCCTCCTCTGTCCATTTATGAAGTATTTGAATATGAATTATCCCTATTTGTGCTTAAATTGCTTCTAGGAAGGCTTGAAACTATTTAGTAATTGAAATATGGAGCATTTTCAAGCTTGAAAAATGTTGAATTCAAAGTCTTGAGCACATTCTACAAAGCATTACACATCACTCATACACAAAATATATTGATTTGAAACATGTTATAGTTAGGACCTTAAAATTCTATTTGTAAAAATATCGTTCTGGATATAAATTAATAAAAACTAAGTCATAAACAATAGGATAAAGTATTCCAGATAATCTACTAGGGAAAATGTAGTATTTCCAGTGAGGATTTGCTGATAAATTAACAAGAAATAATATAATTTGTCATACCCCTGGGAGGATCTTCATGTTATGAAGAGCATTCTGTGCTTCTAGTGCAGCTTTACGGGTATAAAATGTAACAAAACAGCAGCCTATGAAATAAACATATTCTGTAACACCTATTAAAAACCACTTCAAGTCTAAATTACTTCATCAGTTAATTATCTAAGTCAGGCATTTCTAGCAAACTAATTCTGAACTTTTTTGAGACATATAATACACATTTGAATGCCATATATTCCAGATGTAGCCTTCACATGAGTACTAACAGTTTTTTATAAGACTGAAAACTGTTTCTTTCAAGAATCTTGACTAATTAATGTTAATTTATGCTGGAATGTATGTTATGAAAACTACATAATTTTAGACTATGTTTAAACAATCTAGGTTAGATCCAGAGATGCCCTACACAAAGTGGACAATTTTATTGTGGGAAGAGGATCTTTATTAAGTCACTCTGTCCCATGCAGCTTCTTATGCTACAACAATTTCAATATCTTACTGATAATAATGCTTCAGGGGATGGGAGAATAAACTTGTTCTGCAGATGAATCCTTTCTGGATCAGACAGCATATTTAAAATGTTATGCGTTCATTAGATCTTGTTAATATACACTTCACAATGAGTTGGTACGAACTGTATAATTATTTCTTCTGATTTTGTGTGGCGGAAAAACCCAAATGCCTTGCAAATAAAAAGCAGAGCAAAATAGCTTACTATATTTTTCTAATTTTCCCCCCAGTATTACCTCTACTCTCTGCCCACCATCTGAAGTGACACAGATACTATCATTGTACTACATAACTGTAATTTATAGTATAAGAGGCCCAATAAGTTATAGTATAACTGGTTCATCTGCTCTTGAAATAAACCGCCCACATAACTCATTTACTAATATTTTACTAATGTCCTCCTAATAAATTAGTAGTTTATAAACTGGACTGGGGGTCATAATAATTTTCAGTCTTATAAAAGTCTTGTGTATACTATGAAACCAATTTTGTAGATGTTCATTGGATAATAAATGTACACAAATTATTTATAAAATGTAATTAGCACACATCATTGTGGATAATATAAAATTTGTTCAATTTATTGTTATTAACTATTTATTATTACAATACAGTAATTTATTATTACAGTACAGTATTTTATTATTACTGTATTATTAAATATAATAATGAATGACACCAGTAGGTGCCTCTTACGTTGGCATAAATAAGTAAGTGCCTCTATATGTAGGTATAAATAATTGAAACAATTGGATAAAACTTTTAATGTAAATTACACTTGATGCCAATCATTAAGTCATTTGGTTCTACAGTGGTACCTCAAGATAAGAAATTAATCCGTTCCAGGGTGGCCTTTGTATCCTGAATTTTTCTTATGTTGAAGCAACCCATTCAGCCAAAACGTGGTTTTGGCTCCCCCCTCAGGCCGACAAGGATTGTGTTTTTGTATCTTGGAATTTCTTCTTATCCTGAAGCAAAATACTGTAGTTTTCGAGAGATCCTTTGTATCTTGGATTTTTCTTAACATGAAGCATTCTTATCTAGAGGTACCACTGTATATGCATTCAAATACTGCCTTTCTAAAACTTGATGGAAAGAAGAAAACCTCTCACCTTTGCTCTGAGGAGGGTTTTGGCTTCTGTCTCGCAGGACATTAATTTCATAGACAGCACCATACTGTTCAAATAGATCTCGCAAGTCTTTTTCAGACCAACTCCGTGGGACTTGGCCCACAAACATCTTGATAGCATCTAGGTCTGGTTGGTCAGGATGATCCAATGTGCCATTCATTTTCTTTGAGCTATACGAGTCAATGAGAAAAATTTGATAAATGATTTTACTGGCAAGGTCCTGCTCAACCTTTTACTTCATGTATAGTGTTTAAATTGCTAAAACAACATATTTAAATAAAACTTGAAAATTTGAAAAGCTAAGAGAAAAAAAGTTCAGGATATTTTTCTATACAAAAAAGATGGTTGGCTGATGATTCGCTGCCTTCTCCCAAATATGTCTGAAAGTTTCTAATTTTATTTAGCAGCTTATAAATGAAAATGTTTTTGGATAAATAACCATTTGAAAAAGTAAGAACAGGGCAGATAAATATTTTAAAGTGACTGTAACTCTCTCTAAAAGTGCATAGAAAGTCAATAATTTTATTTAATGTACTATAATTTAAAAATCAGTGATAGTTGTTCCAGAACATCATGAGAAACTATATTTCAAATATTCAAAATAATTAACTTAAAAATAATTAGAATTTGGTTCAACTCATATTGTTAAAATATACACCTGCTTTTTAGATAACTCAATTCATTGTTCCATTTTTTAATGTAACTTAATCTGAAAAAAACTATATAGTTGTTCTACATACTTGTACTTCTAAAAATGAAACTGCCTCTGGATACTGAAGAATAATTATGCAGTTTTGTATCAAACAAATAAGAATGAACTCTTAGAAATATAAGATTTTGCATAGTAAATGAATTGTAATTAAAATCATGAAGCTGAGTGAGTCTTCTTGAAAAATGATATAAATTAGATCCATCCTAAAAATGGTTCTGGTTTGGTAAAATGTACGTAAGAACTTATATTCTTTTAACCTAATTAACTGAGTAAGAAAAATAATCAAATAGAATGAACAGAAGGATTGTTTTATAATATGATGAATGCTGATTCAATTAAAGGTAAAGGTATTAATGTGCATGAATCCTAAAAGTTAGAAAAGACATATTTAAAAACAGAAACCTAAAGGGCAACCACAGAATGCAGCCCAGTACCTATAATTTGGAGTCATATAAAACATGTAAGAGGGGGAAAACATTACCACTCATTGGCTGGAAACCAAAACCACAAATCTGATGGAAGAATAACTCTGCTTGAAGAGTATGGATGGCTGAAATGCTGAGTAACAGCACTACTGTTGGAAGGTAAATTATCTACAGCTTAGAGCCTTAGACTGTTCTTTTTTTATCATTAGATTTTTATCACATCGTAAGGCAAGTGTAGAATTCAGACTCCTAGTTTCTAGGACAGCAGCTTAACCACTAAATCAAAATGACACTACAAAATAGAAGATTTTTAAGGAAATGGCTATCTTTGAAGCTGCAATTTTTGGAGAACCAGATAAAGAAGGTTTATTAGGTCAAAAGAAAAAGCATACCAAATCTATTTTCTTACAATTAATTGGTTTATTTCAACTTACAAATCTTATACTTCTTTCTATTTAGACTACAAATTTTCTAATGGAAGGTCATATTAAAACATAGAATCTTAGGAAAAAAGAAGCCATATTCAATTCTAGAAGACCTGGATTTAACATATGGTATTGCAATTCTACAATAATGGATAGCTATTGACAACTAAAATTTAAAAAGGTTGAGAATGATTACCAATCACCTAAGTATGTGCAAAGCATTAACTTCAACAAAACAAAACAAAACAAAACAACTCTAAAATCCCGAAGAAAAAAAGAGAATTAAAGGAGGAATGCATAATGAAAGATAAAACAAAGCACTCTATTTTTCCTCCATTATAAGAATAGATTTTATAACTTGTGTCAGAAAGATTAAATCTCAGAATGAACTGGAACTACTTAGAAATAAAAGGTATGTCAAAGTGTTCCACTGCCAACAGAAAGCATTATATTGGTAATGAGTGATAGTGAGAAGGCAGAACTTTTAAATTCCTATTTTTTGCCAAACTTTTCCCAAAAGAGGAATATAGCTCTAACTGATCATAATTATGCCATAGGAGGGAACTGAAGTTTAGGTTAGACATGGAGAGAGTAAACAATCATTTAGCTAATTTAAATAAATTCAAGTTTCCAGGGTCAGGTAGATTGCATCTTAGGGTAATGAAGGGTCACAAAACTACTCTCAATAATCTTTTGGAACTCTGGAAGACTGGCAAAGCCCAGCAAATGTCATCCACATCCTTGAAAAGGAGGACTGGAAAACTATAGACCTGTCCTTAATTTCATGTATAATACTCTAACATTATTAAACAGCACTTTGATGAGAATGCCCTAATTAACAAGAGTAAATAAGTTCACATTTGTTGCAAACATATCATGTTATATTTCTTTGAGAGAGGTACTACATTAGCACATCAGGGGAATGTTTTGAACACAATGTCCATTGACCTCAGTAAAGCTCTTGAAGAACTATCTCATGATGCTATGTACTGTCTCATGAGGGTAGCATCAAATGGATAGTTGCAAGGTTGTGTCCTGAGCCCTATGCTATTTAACACTTTGGTCAATGACGGATGAGGGAGTTGAGAGGATGCCAATTAAGTGTGTGACACAAAGTAAATATGGATAGTATAGAGAGGACGGAAGATTCAGAGAAGTCTAGAAAGGACCAGGTAACGGGCTAAAATGAATAGAATGGAATTTAACAGGGAGAAAATAAAGTTCTATTATATCTGGCAGGAAAAATGAGAGGTACAAATATGGAATGGGGGAGATATTTCATAATAATGTACATGAAGAGAATCTGGGTGATCTTCTCAATCACAAATTAAACATAAGATAGATGTGTGATGCATTAATTAGAAAGGAAGATAGTATGGGGGGGGGGAATAAATAACAGCACAAACTTCAGATCATGGGAATTGATCTTTCCAGTCTACTCTACCTTGATCAGACCCCATTTGCAATACTCTGTTTTAGTTACCAAAGGTTGGGTGTGTGTATGTTAAGGACACTAGCAAATAGAATAGTTTTAAAGACAGCTAACACAGTAAAATGTCTGGAAATCAAGACCTATAAAGAACAGTTAAAGCATCTGGTTATATTTAGCTGATGAAATAAATGATGCTGGGGACAGAGAGATGAGACAGAGTCTTCAAGCATCTAAATAACTATTATGCAGAATATGGGATAATCTTATTTTCTATTGCCTCAAACATCAAAATCAAAACCATTGAGTTAAAAACCTTAAGAAAGCAAGCTTAGGCTAGATTCAGGAAGAGTTTCTTGACTGTATGAGCTGTCAGTCAAGGCTACCGTAAGAAAAATGTTGTTTCCTTTTGCTGGAGGTTTTTGGGCACAAAGTAGATGTTAATCTGTTAGAGATGATTTAGAGATGTTTTTCTTTTGTATAAGAGTCAGAGATGGACAGCCATATAAATTGGAAAAATATTAATAAATACATTTTCTAATGGTTTAAACAAAAAAGGACCTTCCATGGTTTTATACAGGTTGCCAGATTTTTGACATGTAAAAAAAAATCAAAATAAATCACTTCAGAATTTCTTCCATCTTTAACATAACATCTTTTAGGGGAAAATTTACAATAATTGCATAATTATTGTATGCACTTATGGTTGCATAAATGTGCACACCTTAAGCAAAATACTTTGTTGAAGCACATGTTGATTTTATGGTAACAGTTTTTGGGGCAGGAGTCCATCAGCTTGCACGTCTTGCCATGGCAGTCTTTGCTCAGTCTTCCTTATAAAGCACTCCAAACCTGTCAGATTGTGAGGGCAATTCCTGTGCAGAGCCCCTCTTCAGATCATCCCACAGATTTTCAATTGGATTCAGGTCTGGGCCATTCCAAAACTTATCTTCTTCTGATGAAGCCTTTCTTTTGTTGATTTGGAGATGTGCTTTGGATTGTTGTCATGTTGAAATATAAAATTTCTCTTCCTATTCAGCATTTTGAAGAGCCATGGTGGCGGAGTGGTTAGAATGCAGTATTGCAAGCTAACTCATTGCCCATAGCCGGGAGTTCAATTCTGACTGGCTGAAGGTTGACTCCGTCTTCCATCCTTCTGAGGTCAGTAAAATGAGGACACAGATTGATGGGGCGATATGCTGACTCTGTAAACTGCTTAGAGAGGGTTATAAAACACAATGAAGCAGTATATAAGCCTGAGTGATTCGCTATTGCTATTTTAACAGAGGCCTGAAGGTTTTGGGCCAAAATTGACTGATATTTGGAACTGTTATAATTCACTCTGCCTGGACTAAAGTTCCAGTTCCATGTGAAAAAAAAAGCAGTCCCAAAGCATTATGCTGTCATCACCATGCTTCACGGTGAGTATGATGTACTTTTTGGTGATGCACAATGTTGTTTTTGTACCAAAGTTTTTTTTTTAAATTTTGGTTGAAAAGTTCAACCTGGGTTTCATCAGACCATAATACATTTTCCCACATGCTTTTGTCAGACTTGATGTAGGTTTTTGCAAAATGTAGCCAAGCTTGAATAGTTTTCTTTGTAAGAAAAGGCTTCTATCTTGCCAACGTACCACGCAGCCCAGACATATGAAGAATATGAGAGATTGTTGTCACATATAGTACACAACCAGTATATCCCAGAAATTCCTCCAGTTCCTTTAAGGCTGCTGCAGGCCTCTCGGCAGCTTTTTGGATCGATTTTCTTGTTTTTTTTTCATCAATTTTGAAAGCACAACCAGTTTTTTGTCACTGTTATGCCATATTTTTGCCAGTTGTTGATGGATGTCTTCGCTGTGTTCCATGGTATAGCCAATGGTTTGAAAAGTTTTTTCACCCTTTTCCTGGCTTGATACTTTCCAAGAATGAGATCCTTTTGTTGCTTTGTAAGCTTTTTGCGAACCAGGGTTTTTGCTGTAAAAGGTAACTGAGTTAATGTCAGACAAATCCTATTAAAACAGCTGAATTTTATATGGGCGTCATCAGAATCACTTTAAACGATGGAATATGTGTACTGACTACTATAAGTAGTCCTCAACTTACAACCATAATTGAGCGCAAAATTTTTGTTGTTGAATGAGTTATTTGTTAAGTGAGTTTTGCCCCATTTTACGACCTTTCTTGCCTCAGTTGTTAAGTGAATCATTGCAGTTGGTAAGTTAGCAACCTGTGTTGTTAAGTGAATCTGGCTTCCCCATTGACTTTGCTTGTCAGAAAGTTGCAAAAGGTGATCATGTGAATTTGGGACACAGCAACGGCCATAAATATGAACCAGTTGCCAAGCATCTGAATTTTGATCACCTGATCATGGGGATTCTGCAAAGGCTGTTAACTGTAAAAAATGGTGGTCATAAGTCATTTTTTCAGTTCTGTGGGAACTTTGAACAGTCACTAAATGAAGTATTGTAAATCAAGGATTATCTGTATTTATCATCAATTTAAATATTGGTTTATTTTAAACACAGCCACATCCCTACTTACAAGAGGATGTGAATATTTATGTAGCTACATTATTCTAGTATTTCATTTTTCCTCCTAAAATATTTCAATTTGTTTTTTAATTACAGTGTACAGCTTCTATGTTATATTAAAGGTAGAAAAATTCTGAAGTGATTTATCTTGGTCTGATTATTTTACATCTCAAAAACCTGGCATTTTGTGTAGACTTTCTATATCCACTGTAGTCCTCTGCTAATGATCACTTGTTCAAAGACTGTTCGAAGTTACAACAGCACTGAACAAGTGATAGTTATGACTGTTCCTTGACTTTCCAGCTTCTAGCACCCCTGAAATCATGTGACTGTGATCCTGATACTTGGCAACCAGTTCACACTTACAACAGTTGCAGAATTTCAGTCATGGGATCACAATTTGCCAGCTTCCCACAAGTCTTTGGGAAGGCCAACAAAAAAGGATGCAAATTACTCTTCCACCCATGCACCTTGCCGGCCACCCATTCTCCTTGAGCCTTGTTGCACTCACGCACCCTCTCCCATATAGCAGCCATCACCCCAAGCCCTGCTGCACTTGCATTGCATCTCCCCCACCCCCAGCCATTTGTACACCCCTTCTGGCCACCTTCAGCTACCCAGCTTCAAGTCCCACCATATTACTACTATGCTTCCCCAGCCACCCTTGCTCATTCTCTTAACTAGCAGCAGCTATTTACCTATTTGTCAGCCTGCCTGTAAGCCATCCAACTTCCTGCTGCCTTATCCATTGACTTGGTAGTTGGAAGCTGGCAGGAAATTGCTGTCACTAAACAATTCAGTCATGTAACATTGCACTTTACAACTGCATCACTTAGGGACAGTAATTCCAATATCAAATACCCTAGCAACTTGAGGGCTATCTGTACACCCTGCAGTTGTGTTGCTGCTGGTGAAATGGCTACTGGAGTAAACTCTATTTTAGTCTGAGGATTCTCTAATCTGCCAGAGAAATTTTTAAGAACCCCAAAAAGACTGTCAAATACAAGCAGAACTAAGCTTCCGTAAATTTAATAAATTGTTTTTAAAATATGATGATTATAAATTAATATGCTATCTTTTGATTTTAAACTAGAAACTCTAGATTTTAGCAGATAACATGGGGACAAAAATAACAGAATCCACATTGCTTTCTAGCTTCATGAAATGTCCGCTTATGATAAAATAGGGAATCAACTAGCTGGCGTGCCAGTTGTAATTTCAAAGAAAGATACTGTCCAGAATACCAAACACAAACTGTAAACAAAGTTGATTACTAAGAGATCCAGTTTCCTCCACTTTGGGGAATTCTACATAAACATCCTAATAGACGTTGCTTCTACTGTGGATATACTGTTTCATTTATTCTGAGGTCTTAATTAAGTTTCAAAACAATTAAGCATCTGATTATAAATCATACAATAGTCCGCAAACATTTGCCCTTCAGCCATGAACTTGCGGTGGTGACACTACAGAACACTGAATGACTAAGTCTATGTGATTTTCTCCCTTTGGGGAAATACGTTTAAAAAAAAGTTTGAGAGGTAGAATGCAGGCACATAAATTCAATAAGGGCATATATTCCTTTGTAAAATGTAAACCACCCAATTTTAATTCATCAACTTTCTAATTGGTAAAAATGATAAAAATGGATGCACTTTAAATAACAATTACTTTAAAACAATCAAAATAGGCTCTACTAAATGGATTCTTCTCCAAATGCTGCTGCTATCAAGATGCTAAGCTGCCATGGATACTATAGATAAAGTACTCATTGTGGGTTGCTCTGCTTTCGATGACAGTTGTCTCCTTAATGCATTTATGCTTTTCACTCAATAAGATGTTTTTAAAACTTCTATCTTATTTCCCTTGGAGATAAAACTAAAATTGGAATTGGATATGCTATACTCATTCCCTTTTTCTTGACAGCTCTCAATTCTGACAGCTTTCAATTCTGCTTCCATTTCTATTATGTGCTTCAACAGGTTTAGCTGAAAATCATGTTACGTATGAATCCAGCTGTAATGTAAATCACAATATTCTACATTTAAAAAACAGTGAGATGATTTAGATTTTTTTAAAACCAAACAAACTGGAGATTCTTTCTTTGCATATTCACTTACTTGAGTCCAACTTTCACCTCATAGGATTAATGTGAACTACCAAAGCCATCCATCTAGAGCAGGGGTGTCAAACTCGCGGTGTCACGTTGCCATCACGTGACTTTTCCCTTCACTAAACCGGGAGTGGACGTGGCAAGAACGTGACACATCCAGGCCGCGAGTTTGACACCCCTAATCTACAGCCTCTTGTACACCTGCCTGGGAGAATGTTTCTAAGTAGTGTTACTTCACTGCTCCCATTTTGCTAGGCTTTCCCTCTTAAATACACATGGTAGGATGTGGCAGATACAAATACATAAGGCATGACACCAAGAAATGTCTTCAAATATGGTTGCTTGGTTCTATATCCATCTTAGACCATTCCTAAAGATATTACTTTTCTGGGAGGAGCTGCTCTAGAATTAAGTGTCTGAATGAGAAGCAAGGGTAATATTTATATTCTCTGCTCAGTCACATTGTTCAATCTACAAGAAGGAAAGGACTTGATCCAGCTGTGGGTCTCAAGCTGATTTCTACAACTGCTTTAAATAGGTACCTCAAAGTAATAAAGTATGCTAAATTTTAAGTAAGTAAAAGCATTTGGAGAATAATTTTCACTAACAATTTCCCTGACATTAATCCTTCAAAGTATCAAAAGACTGCAAAGGTTAAGAGTAAGAAATAAGTATTCTTTAATCCTTTTATATTGTACATGTTTTCCTTCCCTTTAATATATATTTCATATTTGGAGTTCAGAACTAAAGTAGAATATACATATGGGGCAATTTTTAAATTTATCTAAGGAGTGTGCAGCATAATTTCCAGGGAAGTGCCAACGTCTACATCTTTACTGACCATCAGGGAAAAAACAAGGATAATTCAAGTGAAATTTGAAGTATAATTTTCATACTACTTTCTTTCAATATTTTAAAGGCTGTTATCATCTTACGCTTAATTCGTGAAACCCAATGAACAAATTTGAATGTACTGTTATGAGTTCTTTTTTAATTAATTTCAAAGCTTAAGAAATATATTTAAAGAAAAAAAAGCATTTTTCTTATTTAAATGACGATATTGGATAAGCTCTACCAGATAGAGAAGCAATTACATTTGATATTAAACATAAAAATTGAGGTATTTCAGTGAATCATGGTAGTGCATAAAATTAACACTGACAGCTTAACAAAAATGCCCTCTGGAACATTCTTCCTTCAGAGATTAGAACAGCCCTGACCCTTTTGCCCTTTTGTAAGATCTTAAAGACCCAGTTACATACTGGGTCCTGGTAAGGTCCCATTTTTTGGTTGGACTGTAATTTCTTGGCAGCTGTATTTATTTGCTTTATGTTGTACTGTAATTTAGTTTTAACTGATTTTATATTGTTCACTATTGTCACTTGTTTGATATGGGTGGCCTTATAAATTGAATAAATAAATAAAATGCATACCTGAGAATTTCTGTCTTAAACCATTATCAAGTAAAACTAAATACATCTATAAATTATTGAGTACTATCTGATAGGCAATTTATTTAGGATATAAGTGTCAATAGACACATTTCCATTTCTGCTGTGATTCATTCTAAATATTTCCAATTGAAGTAGTGCACTATTTCCTATATATTTCTAATTCTAACTCCTCTTCCCCTTCCCATAGTGTTTCTTTTTCTTTCATTGAATTAAGATTCCTCAAGATATGTGAGGAAGGGACTTGATCTCTTATATTCTATAAAGCTCTATGGACACACATAGCCATATAAAACTATTAATTCAAAGAAGTTATTATGTACTGATAAAGACTGAGGGTCTCTAATGTACTTTATATACAGCATACTGAGAGTTTGAGGAAAAATAAGTCAACATGCTTTGCACACTTACCTGAAGCCAATTTATTCCAATGTAGTGAATACTTCAATAATAAATCATAGATAACTGTAATGCTTTGATAACTGTTACCCATAATAATTAATTCTTACAAAATTTTAGCTTTAAAATATAGCAAGGTGTGAGGAAATATAATGCATTAAATTGCATACTTAATGTGCTAAAAATCAAGCTATAACTATTTGCATGTAATTAGGGCATTACTTTCTAGATTAGAATGACATGTCAAATTATACAGCTTTATTACTATTAGCTATATATTTACAAATAAAATGTACCTCCCTAGAATTAGCCCACTATGGAACAATTGTACCCAACACTAAATACATTTCAGGCTCTATTTTATTATCTAAATACATATATTTGCTTTTTAAAAACTCATCTGAGCAAATTTCCCATCCCCAAACCCTTTAAAATAACAAACTCAAAGCAATCAGTATCAATGTAGATGACTTTGAAAACAAAATACTTACATCGGGCTGGCATTCAAGGAGCAATGATCCACCATCATTTCTGGCAGGAAATCCAACTTAAAAGCAGCCATCACTTCTCTGCTTACCACAAACCACTAATGCTAGATCACTGTCCTGTCGAACCAATTGAATACCACCACTTAAGTTCTGCAGGTCTTAACACACTGAGCCACATAGAAAAACAGTCAAACCACAGGAACATAAGCTCAGGGAGACCAGCAACAGACACCACAAAAACAGGCTGGACTGGGAAAGAAACATGAGGACCAGGATTAAAAAGGGGATGTGACCATATGAAGAGACTCAGCTCAGTATACAATGAAAATGCTGATGCACAGGACTTGTTTTGTGCAATTTCCCCTACTCAAGCAGTATTGAGCTCACTGTTAGATAAACAGTGTCAGATCCACAAAGATGTTTGTGGGCAACAGAGCAGAAGGAACTCTAACTTACTTCATAATTCTAACCACGCTCTATGTTCAAAAAATGATAATAAATATTGCATTTAAATGGAACAATATTATAGGACTCAGTAATACACTGAGGTCCTGGTGTATTTATTCATTATATTATGCTCCTGATATGAGGCAAGATAATACTATAAAGTAGTGCATGCTGATTTGATCCAGGCAAAAATAATATGTAACTAGTCTCACCCCACCTGCTATTTCCCAGTAAGATTTATAAACCCAGAAATAAAGAGTTATAAGGGAGATGAGTGGTTTAAAAATGTGAAAAAAACACTAAACAAATATTATTTCTGCCTTGAATATATAAGTATACGAGATACACTATATATATAAAGGCTGCTGAAGGGGAGCTGAGTCTGTAGTCTAGAGGCTAAGACATCTGCCTACAATGCAGGCGACCCAGGTTCA
>JAEANM010013721.1:3933-14285 GCA_017656035.1 Myanophis thanlyinensis | reverse complement strand
CATGCCACCCCAGCAGCAAGTCATGACCTTCTAATGTCAATAGTCTACTATTCCTTAAAGTTATCCATTCCTTGGCCCGTATCAAACTTGTCTGATAATATACTTCCCAGTTAGGCAAAGCAAATCCTCCTCGTATTCTTGCATCCTGTAATAGTTTACATTTAATTCTTGCCTTTTCCCCCTGCCAAATATATTTCAACACTATTTTATTTAAGTCCTAGAAATACTCTTTCCCTAATTTAATTGGAATTGTCTGGAATAAATATAAAATTCTTGGTAACACATTCATCTTAATTGTAGATATTCTCCCAACCAAGGATAGTTGTAAGTTTCCCCATTTTGTCAAGTCTGTCGCAATCTGCTATTTGAGTTTAAGATAATTATCCTCCTTTAATGTACTACATCTTGCTATTAAATATGTATCCCTAAATATTTCTATACTTCCCGCTGTTGACCAGACCTATGCATCAAACTGAACTCAGCTGCCCATGGTTCTCTGCTAGGCCATTATGTTGTTGACCAGGTATGTTCACATTGCAAAGCAGGTCAGTGGATCTCTTATGGCCCAACAGGCTGTACAAGGGATGTCAGTGACTTTGACAAATGGGCTCAGCCCAGGGGAAATCTGAAATCAGGATGAGTAAAATATAAAGGATGTGCCCTCAGCCCTCTTAAGTGTGTTATAAGGAACTTTGATAAGCTTAAAAGCCATCAGAATATGAAAATTTAAATTTTAGTTAAATATAATGCTCTTTCGCACCAGGACATGCCCACTGTCTGGTCCCCAGGGGCGGGGGTGGTGGTGTTTCAACATATTTAGGAGTTTTTGAAGCCATGGATGAAATTATTCTGTGTTTTTCCTTCTCCTATCAAGGTATTGGCTCAGACAATGGGCCCCACTTCATTTTCAGCATTACTCAACAGGTGCCCCAGGCCCTGGGCATTGATTGGTAGCTTCATTCATCTTATCACCCCTGATCATCAGCCAACATTGCACATGTGAATGATGTCCTTAAACATCATTTTGCCAAGCAAGGTGTGGTGCGGCCTTGGAAGTAGCTTAGATGCGCTAGTAGGAAGTTGTACTTTGAGTGAGACACACAGTGTGGACTTGTCTAAAAAGTGATGCTCAAAATGTCACCACACATATGTGCCTGAGGAACTGCCCAAGTAGTGATGGATGCCAGCCAACATCATATGCCATCATATCTTGCATTTTTAGTTTATGAACATATTTTAATCTTGTCTTTCTAAATTGATGGACCTACCACAGGAAAAAATTCAATACTTTGTTAATTGTTAAAGTTAAAACCACAACAGAAGCAATAAATATCTTGACCTGAGCTCAGAAATAAATAGCATCTTTAATAGAGTATTTTTTTTAAAGAAAGATTTCCCCATCACTTTCTTCACTTGTAATTTTTTACATGTCTCCAAGGTGTACAGTGTTATCAATAATGCAACTAATCTGGACACAACAAAGCTACACAACATTTCTTTTTCTACAGTATCTCAAATCAGATATTTGAATTAACAGGGTGAGTTCAGATCAGAATGAGTTGTACAAATATACGGGTCCTGAAAGTCCTGTTCAGCATGATGGTTAGAAAGCTTTCTCACATAACTTTCCTCATGGAAGTCAACTTTTCTCATGAGAGTCATGAGAGTTTTCTCTTCTAGGCCTGTTCTATTAGAATAGTGTTGGGAATATTTTAATCTGGATTCATGCAATAAATAGTCATGAGCTAGACTCCTTAGGCAAAATGATCCCTTTTACCTTGATTCTAATTAAATCTCTTCTTAGGGTCCACCCTCTTTAACTATAGGAAGAGAATTGACTTAGTCTATGATCATATTAGTCTTCATCAGAAAGAGTTAGGTGGCACTTTTTCCAACATGATGCAGCTTCTGAAAGTATATGCCTAATAAAATTTGTCAGCTGGAAAACATGCTACCAGACTTCTGAATTTTTTAAATCTCTCTTTTAGTAATCAATGACTGTTTGGTGATACAGCTTTTTTTCTCCTGCAGCAATGATCAATTTTCATTCAAGATGGGCAGTGTTGGGTTTTTGTTTTTGTTTTGCTTTGTTTTAAACAGTTATTTTTTGGAGCATGTAAGGCAGTAAGTTAGCCATTTTTGTCATTGGGATTTCTTAAACCTCTTTTTTAAATGTTATTTTCACCAGGGGCATGATCATGAAGTCTTTGCATGGGGTGGAAATTAAAAAAAAGCAAAATGGTGGTTATGATTGTATGTTTAAATCTCTTTTTTGCTGCATTATGCAACACGTGTAAAAACGGGTCTGGATTAACACGCTGCCTCCCCCATAGATGCCCCTGAGTTTCCCACTGATAGATTGTAGGTCTGCTCTCAGCTTTAATGTCCTCTTGAAATATCCACAATGCAGAGCTAAAATATATTCTGTATGACTTTTCCGCAACTATGTTTTAACATCATAGGGTGAACATTGCACTGATTCTTCTAAAAAATGCAGAATCTATAATCATTTTCTCAATGCAAACACAGAGGTTATTATTTTAGATGAAGTAGGGTTTTTTTCTACAGTTACTCATTTTTCATGCTTCTAAGTTTATAGACACTTCTTTGTTCACAATCATCCAAAATATATACGATATTCCAAAAAGTCTAAACTTGAGCTCTTCCTAGAATCTCCCCCCCACCCCCAAATCTCTGGAATTTTCTTTCTGATGAAGAACAAGTAGGGAGGGAGGAGAAAAGTTCACCAAATCTGCAGCTGCCTTATTCACCACATCTGGAAGCAGTTACTTATGTAGCTCTCTCATTCCAACAGGCCCAAGTCTGGATTCTATACAGCTCCATAATCACGGAGAAAGGAAGGAAAAAAGTAATTTACAAGTAAAACACAGAAGATTTTTTTTTTTAAACAATTCTGCCTCGAATTAGTTTTGAAGAAACGAAAAAGGACCTTGAAGTCCCTCGCATGTAGGATTTCAGTGGGAATCCCAGGAGAAAAGTGGTTCTGACATGAATGCTTATTACACTGAATCAGCCAGCTACCCACAGCAATTGCTTGCTTGAAGTTATTTTTCTGGAGAAAAAAATCCACAATTGCTCTACTGTTGCCTTGAAAGGTAAAACTTTGCATTCTATTGGAAATGGAGTATTTACAGTTTTCTTTTCTTACTATTGTGTCTAGAGTTTGTCAGCCTTTAGAAAAAAATCCCAAGTCTTGAAATGTCAGCAAAGTAGTGAACTGATATTTCATTTTTGAAAATGAAAACTCCAGTTTTGTTCTTAAATTCTTTTCCTTATTAAGTAAAAGTGGGCATTTGAAATTTCTGGGTATAGATATAATTGTTATCCGTTTACAGAAAGTTTTGCATTAACTTTGATTTGCATTTGAACTTTGCATTATGGTTGAAAAGCAAAAACATATGTCTTATGTGTACCAGAAATGAAAGAAATTAATTCTTTGTGTGTGGAATGAATGATTAAATTATGAGTATGTTTGCTATATTGAGAACTAATCTCTAAATGTAAAATCTCTGTGCATGTCATTTAATATTATTAAATATATTACTTAATAGATTTATTATTAAATACTATTACATGTAATTTCTTAGGTTGTTACAAAACCTAAAAAAAATGACAAGATCTAACAGCATTACTTAGTTGACAATACAAAATTATAAAAATATTTAGGTTAAAATCACCATTATGATAATGACCTGCATTTAATTTTCATAGTTCTCATGATTTTTTTGCTAATACTGTGGCAAAATAATGTCACATTGCTTATCCTTTTTTTAATTTACTAACTACTCTTCAGTATTACATTAGGTAGAACACTGAAATTTATTTAATTAGAAACTTGGGTTATTTTTCCTAAGATAATTGAGGGAGAGTACTATAAACTGGGGGCAAAGTTAAATAGCGAAGTTTGCTATTTACAGTATTTTATAGTCTAAAACAGTGTTTCTTAACCTTAGCAACTTTAGATGTCTACGCTGGCTGAAGAATTCTGGGAGTTGAAGTCCACACATCTTAAAATTTGTCAAGGTTGAAATACATTGGTATAAAAAACTTGAGAGACAGCTCTTCATTTGTGTAGATGTACCTATAGGTACAGTAGTTAGCAGACAGAATATATACACTTGCTTCTTCATTGTTAGTTGTTAGTTGTTGAAGAGAGAGAAACAAAAGAAAAGAGTAGAAGGTGTTGAATAAATTATGATGGATTGCAATAAGAAACTGCATCCCTTCAAGCTTTGTTTACACATCTCAGGTTTACACATATTTAACTTGGACCTGTAGAGGTCTCAGTATACATAGATTTGATTTTGCGTGTGTGTGTTTTAACTTTCTGGGGTTTTTCCCCCCCTCTTATTTCACCCACAGGTTGCAACCAAATGAAAGGTCCATATGGCTTTATTACGAAAAAGTAAGACATCTTCAGAAAAAAATACTGTAATTTAAGAGTCCATATCTTTTTTTGCTCTTAAGGATTTTTATTTTGCAAATATGTAATGAGATTGAGCACGCTCTTGTAAAATGGCTGTGGGAAGGGGACTTTCCCATCTACCAAAAAGTTGTCTTTACTTCTGGTTTGGGACAAAAATTGGCCCATTGCAAACAATGGGTTTGCTTAATGACTGCCACATTCACTTAATGAACACAGCAAAAAAGATTGCAAAATTGGGTCCAGGTTTGACCTGGTTTACACCTATCACAACTAACAACCATAATTAATAGGCTCAATTATGGTCATAATCTGAGTGACCAAATCTTAGCATTTCATTCTGACATTTAGGAGTGTTTTTTAAATAGCCCCAAAGGCAACGAGAGACACATTAGCTTGCCAAATTAGTGTGCCTCTTGTTGCCTTTGGGGCTATTAAAAAACACCCCTATATGTCAGAATTTCTAAGGCAAAAATCATCAACATTTGAGGATGTTGACAAAGGTAAGAGATAAGAAACATGTTTACTTAACAGTTTTTCTCTGGAATATTTTAAAAGGGAATTGCTTGACTAGTCCAGGAAGAAGATGTTGGAGATTTGAATTCAGTAAAAGCTGAAAAAGCTCTTGAAGTTAAGCAAACTGCTGAAAGTGTACTAAGTAATTGGGTACCATTGAAAGAGAAGATAAATATTCATAATCTAGTTTCCTTGGTTGCAGAGAATAGCTGTAACTATAATGAATGCTAATAAACATTACATAATACAGTACCTAATGAATTAATTATGAATACTAATATATATTACATAACACATATGTTATTACAATGTACCTTTATTTGAAGTAAAGGTAGATTTATTAGGATATGCCAACATTGAAATGCCTCATTTTTATCTAAACTACATTTTTCTGAAAGAAAAGCACAAGAAAGAGTGAGATAAGAAGTTAGTCCAATGAGTCTCTTTAAACACAGAGACTCATTTAACTAATAATAGGCCATGTGAAAGAAAAAGACAAAAACAGAATGTGAAGATCCTTCTCCTTAGCCATCTCTCGCCATTGCTCCTTGTTGTCAAAATAGCCACATGGGTACAAAACTATAGAGATGCAATTGTTGAACAGAAGCACATTCCCATTCACTTGCCTTTGATGTCTGGCAAATTCTGTATGGAAGTAAAACTGTTTGTAAGACATAGGCACCCTGCTTCCAATTAGATTATTTAGAATTTAGAGAGAGAGAGAGAGAGAGAGAGAGAGAGAGAATATCCTTATTGTTTCTCTGATTATAGTAATGTTCTTTAGAAATATATTTTCTACTAAAACATAGTGCAGGAATTCACAAAATGTAGCCAATTTAGTATTTTTTTTAACTGAGATCTGTAAATAATTCTAGCGGAATTGATGGGATTTCTGAACCAGATTCAAAATGCCCTCGTCCTTAAAGTTCCTATGAGAAAATTATAATCAGATTATGATTGTATGATGGTAAACTGTGTAAAGAGCTCTAATTTAGCTCTCACTTTTGGCGTCACCAATGCTTTCATTTAATCCCATGGTACTTACATATGAATAGAAATAGTTTCGTGGGAAAATGTTTACGTTTGTAATATGTAGAGATTTATCTTCAGGTCAGTTAGAGATTCTTTGAAAGATAACACAATATTTGCAGCCAAGTGTGCATAATAAATCACACAGTTAAAATATAAAGTTAAAATCCAATTGAATTTATTAATTAGTCATGGGGCATACTAATGAAATTATTTGTGCTGCAGATTATGTATATGTGATTGATTGAATAGCTTTCTTTATGTTTCAGTTAATCAGGTCCTACTATTCCTTCTTGTTTTGACTCTCTGTGTTATTCTGTATAATAAAGTTCAAAAGATGCCATCTGCTATTCTGAACAATGAATCCAGTAAGTACCTATTTTTATTTTTTATGTTACTGTGACCTCATATGCTTTTTTGGTAGCATTATAGCTCATATTAAAATTACCTTTCAAACTAGTACAGAAAGCACCTTGTAATTAGAGCTGCTTTGGCTTTCTTTTAGTAATGCCTCTGAACATTTTGTACATCTTGATGACCATTGACTCTGCATACTGAGAATTATGGCACATGCCATGCCTACAACTGGTTGAGAAAGGCTTGTTTCAGAAAATGCTGCATGTAAAATCTATGGAGTGGGGTAGCAAGAACAGAAGGAATATGGAACTAGGAACAGATAAGTGAGCTTGCATAAGAAATACAGGGCTATTTAATGTTATTAACAGAGACTTAGAAGTGTATTAGCTTTCAACAAATTCTCAACTCTTTCAGAGGCTTTTGTAAACTACTTATTGCTTAATGCAACAAAACTAAATAAATCGCAATATATATGATAATTCATGTTTCTTCTACTGCCATTATTACTCTCACTGCTATTACTTACTCTCACTATTAGTTGATTTGGAGGGCGTAGAGGAAATGGAAGAAGAAATTCCAGTTGTGCTATGTGCTGCTGCTGGCAGAATGGGTGCAACAATAACTGCAATCAACAGCATTTATACCAACACGGATTCAAATGTCTTGTTCTACATAGTTGGGCTAAAGAGCGGTATTCCACATATCAGGTGAAATCACACAGTGCTCTAATATAAGTGAGTGAGGGTTAGGGTTAGAGTGAGGGTATAATTCCTTATTCAGGAACAGTTATTAGCCCAATTGAATGCTGCATATTTATTTATTTATTTGCAATAAACAATGCACTGGGCAATCTATCAGCCCATTAAAACAAATTACAGTGTTTTTCAACCTTGGAAACAATAAAATGTGTGGATTTCAGCTCCCAGAATTCCCCAGCTAGAAGTTTGAGAGTTGAAGTCCACGCATTTCGAAGTTGCCATGGTTGAGAAACGCTGTAATGGATAATACTGATAAGACAACATAAAACCAAACAACAAAATTATTAAGGTAAAAATCTTCATTAAGTATCATGATGGCAGGAATTGATCTGCTGTAATGAACTAGTAAAAAAGTGTTTGTAAAATTCTAAGTCTTCTATAAAGCCTTATCTGGAAAGGGTGTTTTTAGTAAGGCTTTGTTGTGTAGTTATTCTCCTATATTTACAGAATTTTACCAATTTTGTCTTTAATTTGTAACCATCCCTGTAATGGTAGTTGTCTAGAAATCACCAGAGCCTTATACTGAATGATTGGACGTTTCTCCTGGCAAAAGCTTGGACTTATTCTTCCCTTTGCTCTTTCTTATCAAATTTATTTATTTATTTGGTACAGCTTTGAAGCTACAATTCCCTTGTATCATGAATCGATGTTTGAGACTACTGGATTCCAAGGCTTTAAGCCACTAGTTAACTTAAATATTAGAATTTCTGATACTAAACACTAAAATTACTAATTAAGGCCACTAAACACAATAATTAAATAAAATTAACTTAAATTAAAAGTTAAGAGCTCACTAAAAAAGTTTTCCTCTCTGTAACCATCCCACTTGTCTTTTGTCTTTCTGTACAGTACTGTAAACATCAGTTTGGGAGGGGAAAACTGAACAGCTGCACTGTGTTATTTGATCCCTAGCTCAAGGCATCATCCATCTGGAAGACTTCTTTTTAGCTGGAAGAACATGAAGTTGTTGGGTCATTACCATATTTCAGATGCTAGTGTGCACACTTACACAATTCAAATTGATTTCTAAACGTAATGCACTGATAAACAAACAGAACAAGTGCAGAATGTTGCTAGTTGGCCAATTTAAATGGCATATGGAATGTTTATCTTGTGGAAAGTTTATCATAGTAAGCTGAAAAGTTAAGAAACATTAAATGATTAACAAATGTCATATGTAGTATTCAAAATAATCTCTCATTTTATAGTAATAAAAACGTATAATTTGCTACTTAGGCTGTGAGCAATATTCAGTCAGAGATAAGCTATAATGCTCTGACCAAAGTTTATGAAATGAAAGAATAATAGCAACTATTTACCACTCTATCTTTATTGCTTTATAAATCTAACATGCTTCTGTTTGTTCTGCATTACAGACAGTGGATTGAAAACTCTAAACTGAAAGATATCAAGTTTAAAATTGTGGAATTCAATCCTATGGTGCTTAAAGGGAAAATCAGACCAGACGCAACACGTCCTGAATTACTTCAGCCTGTGAGTATGCAAAACTTCCTTTATAAGATAAAGGTATGAAAGAAGGGAGGTGCATAATTTGAAGTTCCAGAACTGCTTATGCTAATCCAAAGTCTCGTACATAGTCCCAGAGATTTCTAACAATTCAAATTAAAATGTAAATATAAATGTGCTAATAAGGAAAAATTCAAAAATTTAAAATGCTACAAATCTTAGTTCTAGCAGTGTATTCTTCAACAGTTTTACTACAGACTGGGATGAGGAAGAAGAAATGCCAATCAAATTTGCTGGTGAAGCAAAATTGAATAAGAGAGCTAATAAGATTAGGTTGGCACTTTAAGATAAAAAATGTGTGTGAATGAACAGAGTACCTGACTGCAACTGTTTAAAGCAACTGTGGCCTTTTTGCATAATTTATTTTATTTATTTAGAAATTTTATATTGCCACCTACCTGCATATGGCGACTCAAGGCGGCTCTCATAAACTTATCATGTGTCAGTATTGATATGACTGCTAAAAATACAAATGCCAGCTTAGGCTGCTACACACTAAACATATAATTGCAAAATCAGAGGAAGTAATAATTTTACCCAACTTTGAGTGTAAGTGCAATTCAAGGCACTTTTTTTTTTCAGGATTCAGATAAACTGAAATAAGTTCAGAGAAGAGCAATAAGGATGTTCAAGGAGTTAGAAACTGAAAATAATTTGACAGATCTGGGAATAAGAATACTGAGGGGATATAACAGCACCCTTTAATTAGTTGAAAAAAACCACCAATAAAATTACGCTGAAATGTAGAAACCAAAGATCAAGCAATTTAAAAAATATATTTTTTTTATTGTGCCCTTATTGTCATTATAGGGAGCGAACATACCTAATACTCTGTTCTCCTCCTATTTTCCCCACAACCCTGTGAGGCGAGTTGGACTAAAAGAGAGTGACCAGCCCAAATTTACCAGCTGGCTTTCATGCCTAAGGTAGATTAGAACTCATACTCTTGATTTCTAGCCTGGTACCTTAACCACTAGAGCCAAACTAGCCTTCAGTTCTCACCTTTCATCTTTCTAAGCGCAGGGTATGAAAGAATGGATTTATGTTAGAGAAAAGCAGGTTCCGCTTGAATGCTAGAAAAAATATTTGGGGATTATGAAAGATGAATGCAATTGAAGGGCCTGAAATTCTTTTTATTTTTCTTGGCAAAAACTGCAGTCAATAGGGATATGTACAGATAATCTCCCCAAAAGTAGAGATGGTAGATTTTGGTAGCTCAAAGAAGAGAAAAAGAGAAACAAGACTAGCAACAGCAGATTTAAATTATATTCTTTTTCTATTAACAACATGCAAATGTGCAAACCAAAATTCCATTAGTATACATAACATGGGTGTTTGCTTGTCTGTGGTGGTGGTTAAACATTATTGTGTGACAGACAGATATTTACATTAAATAATACTATCTAGTAAACTATACAAAAATTTGTATTATCTACTTTGTTAATATTTTTTTAAAACATTCAACAGCTAAACTTTGTTCGGTTTTACCTCCCTCTACTTACCCATGAACATGAAAAAGTGATTTATCTTGATGATGATGTGGTTGTACAAGGTAAGTTATGAAAAAAATCCTGCTTTTTCCTAATAGTCTTTCCAAAATATTTATATCATTGCTACAACTTTGCACTGTTTTATACATCTGAATGTTTGAAAGTACCATATTTTTTGGCATATAAGACACACCTGAGTATAAGACGCACCTAGATTTAGAAAGAGGAAAA
>JAEANM010013720.1:0-14285 GCA_017656035.1 Myanophis thanlyinensis | reverse complement strand
AGGAAGGAAGGAAGGAAAAAAAATAGGGCATTAGATGATATTATCCAACACCTACCTCCATGGGATAAATAGAAGTCTGTGCAGTTGCTCCAGCCATAGAACCAGATATAAATCGTTCAATAGTTCCTATTTTTCCTTCTTCGTTTACAAACATTTTCTTATACTAAGTAGTAACAAGATACAAAAGAAGCATATTAATACTAGACCCCCAAAACTAATAATAATGATTCTGCCTGGTAGGACAGAAACTCTGTACATGTGCATGTCAAAGCAAATAATTTAGACAATAGGGTCTTGCTCCATGTGATCAGTTCAAGGCTACCCAATATAGCTACTCTATTCACACAACTAATATTGAATATAAATATCCATGGTGGGGTTAGGCTTTCATGGTCAAAATTGAATAAGCACAATTCCCATGATGACATTATCGATGGGACCACACAAATGACATGTAGCAAAGCTTTCCATAACCTGCTCTACCATTTCTGAATTCCTATCCCTTGGATATCATTCACCCTTAACTTTCAGAAACAAATGTAACTTTCTGCAGCAATGAGATATAAATTTTATCACTCATATAATTTGTACAGAGTTGGCTGTTTTGCTTTTAGTTTTGTTTCTATTGGTTTGCATTTATTATTTGTTTATTGACTTCATGATGTTTTTGTTTTATTACTAATTTGAGTATTTTCTAGTCATTGTTCATAATAATGTTCTAATTCCTAAAGGGCTGCCACAAGGAAGAGGGGATCAATCTATTTCCCAAAGT
Source organism: Myanophis thanlyinensis (assembly GCA_017656035.1). Classification (NCBI taxonomy): domain Eukaryota; kingdom Metazoa; phylum Chordata; class Lepidosauria; order Squamata; family Homalopsidae; genus Myanophis; species Myanophis thanlyinensis. The sequence goes on along the minus strand of JAEANM010013720.1, from coordinate 13,513 downwards.
ATCTGAAGGCAGGACAAGAAGCAATGGATGGAAATTAATCAAGGAGAGAAGCAACCTAAGGAGAAATTTCCTGACAGAAATAATGTTGAATTCCAATATTGCATCATCACTGCCCCAAGGTTTCTATAGCTTCAACACCTTCTATCAAAGAAATTTCTCCTTTTTATTTTAGAATTGCTTTTAAAGGGAAAAATTGAAAAATGCATAAAAAAGATTGGCACATCTGTAGCAAGGCTGATGCCTGCAAGTGCATCCATTGAATACAAGAATTGTTTCCATGTGTCGCAGTTAACCTCAGTCTGTATCAAATACAGAATTGCAAATATCCAACTATAATGCGGTAAGCTTTTTCCAAGGTGTTGTGATCTGCCAAGCTCAGCAATATATAACTATTTCAACTGTTACAAGACTGAAACACTTTCCCACTTTCTCTTCTTATGTAACTAAAGAGACATACGGGAGCCACATTATAACAAAATATATATACAGTATATATAGGGAATTTCTGACAAGGAAAACATTTAAATATAATATTGATTTGTTTTCTGTATTTCCCTGAACAACTTCAAATCTCTGAAGTAACTGCTCTCTCTCTCTCTCTCTCTCTCTGTCAAGCTAATTTCCGGAGACTCTGTTTGTGTGTGTGTGCCAATATTGTGTTTGAGTCAATATTGACTCCTGGAGATTGCCTGGACAACTCTCTGCAGTTTTCTTGGCAAGGTTTTCCAGAAGTGATTTTCCCTTACCTGCTTTCTAAGGTGAGAAAGAGACAGTGACTGTCCTAAAGTCACCAAGCTGGAGAGATTAGAATTTACAGTCTCCTAGCCTACAGTCTCCTGATGGCTTAACCGCTACTATACACCAAACTGACTCTCAGTTTCTTAAGACTTTTTCTTAAGAGTTTTTCTTTTCTTTCTAAAGAAAAATCAAATGAGCTTATCTTATATGTATCCCCGATCACTTGAAGCAAACATGAGCTATAATTTGACTCTAAAATGAGCTTATCACCTCGGAGTTTCCTAGTTGTTGTTTTTTTAACATCTTACCCGTTCATAGGCCCAGAACTTGATAGCTGTTTCCGGTGCGATTTTGACAACATTCACACCATTTCCCCTCCAAAGTGAACGGACCCCTCCTTCTTTCACCATTTGTTTGAAACCACCAGCTATATTCATTTTCCCCTTTGAGCCATGAACCTACAAGGAAAAGGAAATATAATTAACTGACATGTGTAGAAAACCTGGTGAATCATAACTCTCTTTTATGCTTCAAAAGAGGCATACAACAAGTAAATCCTTCAAGAAAGCAATTGGAACCATTCCAGATTGTGCACTAGATAGTGCCTGTTCTCGTGATATCTGATGTACACAACTGAAGATCAGATACACAAAACCTGTTTGTCAAGGCTCCCACCTAGCCATTAAAAATGCAGAGGTACAGTGTGATTCTCCCGCCTTCTTTAGGCTGAATGAAAAATAGAGCAACAGCTGAGCTGACATCTAACCCTTTTATTTTTATTCAACTCTCTCTTCCAATACCAATTTCCTTGCTGGGCTGAACTGAACAAAAATGTGGCAGCTCCAAGTGCTTAAGCATGGAACTTCTGTATGGGCAGTGGTGGGATTCAGGGGCTTCAGGCACCTCTGTGGAACCCTTTGTTAAGTTGCTGGCTGGCCCTGGCCCTGCCCCGCCCCTAAAACTTGTGTAGTTTTGTATAGTTTTTATTCATATTGTAAAACTCTTGTAACAAAGTCTAGTTTTGTGTACCTCTTATTCTTATTTAAGTATTAAATGCATAAAATAAACTACCTTTTGGTATATATCTTTTTTATATTTAAAACAATAATTAGGGCAAAGAAATTATGTCGAGTTGGCCACGCCCACCCAATCACATGACCTCCTAGCCATGCCCATCTAGCCATGCCCACAGAACCTGTTGTTAAATTATTTAAATCCCACCACTGTGTACAGGTAGTCCTCGACTTACGAGCCCCAAAATTTCTGTTGCTAAGACACTATTACATGAATTTTGCCTCATTTTATGATCTTCCTTGTCAGTGTTATTAAGTGACTCGCTGCAGCTGTCAAGTTAGTAACACGGTTGTTCAGTGAATCCGGCTTCCCTGTTGACTTTGCTTGTCAGAAGGTGGCAAAAGCTGATCACATGACCCCGCGACACAGCAACCATCATAAATTTGAGTCAGTTGCCAAGCGTCTGAATTTTGATCACGTGACCCTGAGAATGCTAGAATTGTCGTACGTATGAAAAACGGTCATATGACAAGTGCCGTTGTAACTTTGAAGAGTCTCTAAATGAACTGTTGTAAATTGAGGACTACCTATATCACATATAGGTGGAAGGGATGCAGGAGAAGACTATATAAAATCTTCTTCTGCTCTCCCCAACATGCCTTAATTCTCTACAGCAGGAGTGTCAAACTTGCAGCCCACAGGCCAGATGCATCACACACTGGCCACACCCACCCCTGGTTTAGCAAACAGGAAAGAAATTGTGATACGTCACATAACAACATGATGCCGCAAGTTTGACATCCCTGCTCTATAGCTTCTCTTTCAGGAAATGATTCTGACAGCCAAATCTCAATACCCAAGGTAGGCTTGGTTACTGGAGAGAAGTAAGCGTCTAGACTACCACCTCAGTTTTTCTATATGATTCAAACTTGGCCTTATTTGACTATGAATCTTCTTAATTTACCATGCCTTCTGCCAAATAGCCATTGGTTGCTGAAATTAAATTGGCCTGAAAGAAATGATCCATTGAGAATGTCTAAGCTATAGAACATTAGTAAGAGTTTCTGACCAACAATAGCAGCCACAAAACAATTTTCCTCCCCCACCACTAGTCTTAAATACTATTGCTGAAATTAAGAAAGCTTAGGTGAGCAAATGGAATGGATTTTGGGGCAATAATTCTAGGAGCTACATTCAGTCCTGAGACTAAAAAGAATGCTACAGGTTCTGAATCCCTAAGTCTGAACATGTCAGACAAATCTCGGGATTTTGATAATACACAACCAACCTAACCATTTGTACAGCAAACTATTTCTGATAAAATATGACAACTGACTCTTGTAATCAAGGAGAATATTTGTAGCTCAAGATTGACACGAGGGGTCCTTGGTGCTGAGCTTGCTTGTTTTCTCACAGATGTTCCACTAGCACCGATGATGTTACCTAGTTTGGATAATGAAACATCTGCAAGAAAACAAGCAAGCTCACAGAGCACCAAAGACCCCTCTTGTAAATGCTGCAAGCCCATTGCCTGCATCCAAACATTTTAATGCATCCAAAGAAGCTTATTGGATCTTGGATGCTTTGCTTTAAGTGGCCCACCTGCATCATAACTTTGAGACGATCCAGAGGTGCTGTGCCTGTTCGAGACACAGCACCAGCAACGCCACCTGACAACAGCTGTTTCCACCACTGTCCGGTCTTCTTCTCTTCTTCAGTGAATTCATCAGGAATAGTTAAACTATCTCCAATATCTAATACCTGTTAAAATGCAAAAGAGAGAATGAGAAAAAGCAAGCAAGAGAATGAATGGCTTAAATTCAATCTGCCTTTATTTCAACAAAGAGATGGGTTGTGATAAAACACGATTACATTCAACTTAAAATTGAAAAGAAGCATACACGATACATTCTAAAGCCCACCTTTTAGAAAACTATCGTAAATACAAGTAATTTAAAATTTTTGACTTGAATATGGCTGTAATAAAGACATCATCTAGAAAAGATAGTGGCCCCCAAACGTTGGACACCCAGGACCAGTTCCATGGAGAAAGGTTTTTCCGTGGACTGGAGAGGTGTGGTTTTGTATGCTGCTGCATCCCACAGATGGAGCTTCGTTTGTTTGCGTGGCCCAGTTTCTGGCATGCTGTTGATCAGTGCTAGTACATGGACTGGGGGTAGGGTACCCCTGGATTTAGAAAGATTTTACATCTCTGGGCAAGGCTGAAAATCTTACTATATGATTACAAAGAATGTCTTTGTGGCGATATTTTAAAAAGGACTAAGCTTTTTAAAGTATTATTAAACCAATGATTTATTACTTCATCCTAGCTTTAAAAAAAAACCTCCAGTCAATATTATGTATTTTTCAAATATAACTTCAAGTTACCAAAGCAAGAAGTATTATAAGGGATACTTAGATGACTCTTTAATTATTAAAGGCACTTGGTCTCTGAAAGGTTTGCCATCACTGCTTTAATATATCTTTAAACAAAAAACCTTCATGTTAGAGAGCCTTTTTTACTCAGTCAACACTGACAAATTTGTATGTTAAAACATGAATCCACAATCTCTTATTTATTTATTTAGAGTTATATGACCATCTACTTTATATACAATGATTCTGGGCAGCTCACAAGGATACACTAAAACAAAATAACCATAAAACCAACATACCAATTCCCAGTACCCCAAAACAAACTCCCAATACCCCAAAACAAAATTTCCCAGCAAATGATAGAAATAACCCACTGGACAGGATGGAAGGTAAGTGGGCTAGAAAGAAATGCAAAGTTGGAAGGTGGGTATAGACTGGGATTCTTAAATATTGTTACTGGTTTGGGACTAACCAATAAACCCTTAATTAAGCAAACATTTGGCTTTAGCAGGCAGGCCTTCTCCCATTAGTCCATAAAGATAAGGGGTTCATTTATTTATTTGTTTGTTTGTTTATTTAACTTATATGCAGCCCATCTCACTATCCAGGGTTTCTGTAAGAGTCCGTTTCATTATTTCTGAATGTCTATAGAGATTCTCAATCATCCAGGTCATGGTTGTCCCAAAGGTGCTTTTTCAAGAGGCCACTGGACTTTCTGGAAGTCTGGACCAGAAAATCCAGTTGCCTCTTGAAAAAGCACCTTTGGGATTTTCATGATTTCATTCACCAGGTCTGCACAAAAAGTAAACTGAAGCAATAATGATTGACAATGTACCATTTAAAAATATACTGAAGCTAAACTGTGCTTAACTATTTGAACCACCTAATTTAAATACAGGCAGTCTTCAAATTACAGCAATAATTGGGACCAGAATTTCTGTCATTAAATGAGGTAGACTGCATGGGTAGGGGAAACTTACCCCAGTGACTTGCAAGCTTCCGGCCCAGCTTCCCCACTGAGCTTCTGGGGAAGCTGACAGAAAGGGGGCCAATGATGATAACATGATTGTGAGATACTGTAACTGGTCATAAGAGTGTGAAGCATGCAGATCACAATCACGTGATTATAGAGGTGCTGGGACAGCCAGAATTCTACAGACCAGCCATAACCACCAGTCACTCAGCACTGTCGTAACTTCGAACAGTTTGCTGAACAAATGGCCAAGTGGAGGATTATCTGTATTTAAGTCTTATCCATTTTAGTTGTCAATCCTCTCCCTGCTTCAGATTTCACCCACATTTTAGATGCCTTTCCCAGTCAAGGCGCAAATGGATGTCTACCCAATCATTCTAATTCTAGACAGAAAGAAAAAAAATCAATAGCACTTTGTTCTGAATGAAATGAAGCTGAACAGAATTTTATTTTTTTTAGCTTGTGAATTTTACTCTGGAAATCAAGAAGTCACCAACTCTTACATCCAAGAATGGAGAGGTATATTTATTTTTTAGGAATCTTTTACAGTATTTTTGCAGGCAGTAGAGCAGAAACTGGTTAGTTCATAACATCTACAAAAATTGTTGTTATGACTCTACTTGCACCCTTGCATGGCCATCCACTGTTCAACAAAGTGCACAGCTGAACAACCATCAAGAAGCAGAATGACTCCACTTGTCTCATCTATTTTGTCTAACTCCAAATCATTCCATTATGCCACGTGAACTGTTTAATTAGTGATTATAATAACCACAGACTTTTAAGCAGCCTTTTCAATTTATCAGGACTTCAAGAATTGTAGTTTTTTTCAAGCATGAGGTCTGCTAAAAGATAAAATGAAGCAGATCTATACATGATCTGCAAGAATAGTGTGTTTGTCAATGCTTTCTTTTTAAACTGGAGAGGGGATTCAAGTCATTATCCAGGTGACTATTTTGCAAAGTCCCTGCAGTTTTCTTGGAAAAATTTTTGTAAACTGTTTGCCATTGCCATCTTTCTAGGTCTAACAGAGAGTGATTGGCCCAAATTTATCCAGCTGGCTTCATGACTAAGGCAGGCCTAGAGCTCACGGTCTCTCAGGTTTTAGCCTGGGGTCTTAAACCACTGTCCCAAACTGGTTTTCCATTTAAATCAACATTTAAAGTAGGATACTTTGTTTTTAAAAAGAGGCAGAGAGCAAGGTTTTCCATCAATTTTGGAGCAACAGTTTGTTTAGCTAGCTAAAGGGTGTCAAGAATTTCAGTTTCAATGTAAAAAAAGAAAGCTGCCAAGGATAATCATTGAATAAGCTAATGCACAAGTTATTTAGATATAGCCCAGATCGAGACTACGATCAAAATGCAAACCATACTCACTGTGGAATGTTTCCAATAGCGGACGATTCCTTGAATGTCTGTAGCAGGATTAAAGAGAAAATGGTCCCGCCATTCATTCCAGTCCACTGACATTGTCCCATCAGCATCCATGCTAAAAATTCAACATGAAGTAATTTCACAGTGGATTCTGCTAAGTTTTTTACTTAATCATGTTCAAAGTACATTACACATGCATTCACATTCTAACCTCTTGTTCTATTTGCCAATCTTTAATGTTAGGTTGATGTGCAAAATACTTCAATGTGATCCTTTATTTGGCTTTCAAAGATTCTACAGAAAATCATTATTATATTTTCTTAACTGTCCTTATTGCTCTAAGGCAGGGGTATCAAATTCAAGACCCGTAGGCCGCATCAAGCCCGTGGAGTGCTTAGATCTGGCCTGTGGGGATGCCCTGGAAACAGCAAAGGACCCGACCATGGTGCCTCCACCAGTGAAAACGGAGCTTGGGAGCTCTGAACAATGATATTATCATGTTCTTCTCATTCAGTCTAAATAAGACTAAATAAAAAATAATAAGAGCATTTTTGTTGAACTATATGCTAAAATCCTAATATATTGTTATTGCCACATATTAGCCACTATTATCAACTATGAATGTTTTATAAATGTTTAGTATGTATGATGGGAAGGCTGTGTTAAGCATTAAAATCTCACTTAGATTTGATTAATATAATGGTTATTATGCGGTGTGAAATAGCCATTGTTGCTTTTAACTATGTTTAATGTTTAATATCATATGCTGGGTTTGGAGAAGATTTATTTGAATCATGATAAACCAGATAAATCTTCTCCAAACCCAGCATATATAGGATGTTTAAGTCATCTTTGAAGTCCATACCTGGAATTCATGGATGTATGAATGGATACATCCATTCATTTCCTTCAAACAGGCTAAAAAAGCCTCCCATTCAGACTAAGAGATAATTTACAACGTAACTATTATTATTTATTAATCTCTGTAATAATTCTGTAAATATTACCTCTGATCCACCCTTCCTTTTACTTTAACCTAAGGTTGTGTCTCTCAGATCTAAAGAAGGAGTTGTGTCTCAAATCAGGAATACCTCCAAAATTGTCTCAAGCTTGTCAACCTGTCCCTCCAGTTCTCTCAAGAAATCCTGGTCTATCCTTGGCTCCTTCCTCAAAGCAATGACATTACTAATATCATAATTCAAAACCAGCCTGTTACAATGGAGTACCGTACTGAACACAATCCACATGTGTGATTTAATTGCTCAAAAGAACATGCCTTCTCATGAGTCACTCCCATAACCAGGCATAATAATAGCTGCTGACCTTTGCAGAATCTTGCCTGCCTGCTTTTCAGAAACATCTATGCCCAGTATCTTCAGGGACTGAACAATCTCTGAGGCTTCAATTACACCTTTAAAAAAAAAGAACAGTGAACATATCTATTAAACTTCCACCACTTCAGGTCAACTAATCCAGATTTAAGAATTTTGAATACTGATATGTGTTCTGTTCAGTCACGAATGAAATACCTGAGGATAAATTATTTTCACTTATATAAGTACAATGCACTTATACGCTGCACAACATAAAAACTTTCTTAATCATTAGCACACATATGACAGTTTTGACACAAACTGGTTATAATATCCAGGAGATATATTTCTACTTATTTACATTATTATCCATATGGATCATTAATTTTAAGGAATTAGACACTCTCAGAGCAGTGAATATGGCTTACCTCTTCAACGTGCATTTGTTTTACCAGATATTTTAATAGCCATGTAAGGAATGTTCTGCTGAATGAAGTGATGGGTTTTAAGTGTTTGTAATTAGACATTAGACTGAAGAACTCTGATAAGATTCTACAACTTAATACATTATAAAAATATTTTTAAATATTTCTGAAATTGTTGGTGCCAAACTATGGTATTGTGAAATTTAAGGCAAACCTGGCACAATGTACGGTTAGATGTTGAACATAAGGAAGATTTGAATACCTTTTCAATTGTTGCCAACTTCCCAAGCAGACCAAATAATAGTGACTTTATTTCTTTTATAAATGAAAAAAAAACAATTTCCATTTTCTAGCCTTGTGCTGCCTTTCCTCCAAGGGTTTAAATTTTAAATCAACATAGATGGCCCTTTCCCACCTCATTTAGCCTTACAAATACACTCGTGTATTCTACTCATGTGAGGATTTCAGTCAGAATCGTTCCATTCCAAAGCTAGTTTAAAAAACCAAACAAACTAAAAAGTAAGAAAAGGGGGAATCAGAATTTCTTTTGCCTAATGTTTATCCTTTTTCAACAGTTGAACAATACAAGTGATATGTGAGTGTGGGTGGGTGTGTTAAATCCCATTTTATAAACTCTACCCACTACATACTGCTCAAACATTAAGTAATATCTACAGCTTCCTTTACCAGCTGCTTCTAAACAATAGCACAGATGCTCTCATTAAAATCTCTACAGAAATATTCAGCACAGTATCTGGGTAACAGCATCTTACCCAGTAATTAATAAAAAAGGAGGACTTTCACAAAACCCTTGCTGGCTGTTAGTTCTAGTACAGCGAAGGCTCTGGTAAACCCTTTTTGTAGAAAATAGTTTTCAGTAGTAAGTCACTGGATCTCCTTTCTACAACTGCGATGCTGCCAAGAATAATTCAGAAATTTTGCTTGGAATAAAGTTTTTCTCAATTACAAATTCTGCTCCAACTTTAGTAGGGTTAAGAATTTGGGCTCAAGACATTAAAGCAAGCAAAGAAATTTATTGTTCTCCAGATACTACTGAACTTCAAACTCTCAGCATCCTTTATCATCCAGTAGCTGGCTAAGGCTACTGGAACTTGTAGTTTAGCAATATCTGGTTCCTGGGTTGCCCTTAATCATTTTATCCCAGCAAACATAATATTGTAGGCTGCTAGGTTTTTGTAACAGACCTCTATTGGCTTTGCATTACAAATATAATTTATTCTTCCCTCAAAGCCTCATAGCTGTAGCACTAACCTCATGACAGAAAACATCTTCAATTTTGAAGTGTTTTGGTGTCTTATTCTAAGCAGTCATTTCTATATCAATAAATAACAACCTTAATTTTTATTCTTTACTTTCCTGGCACCTTTAGAGGATTTAAAGAACTATTTCGTAAGTTATATAACATTTTCCTTAGTAAATAAATGAGAAGATATTAATGAATACCTACATTTTTTGAAATTATTTAATATTTTAAATAATTATTTAAAATAAATAAAACAGACTTATACATTGTCAACTCATAGTGGCAATTCTTTATTATTTACTTATATTTAAGTTTGCACTCTTAACAAAGACAACTAATACAAGCAAATTATATCCCTACCATCATTATTTTTGTCCAGACTTTTAAATGCAAGTTTCATTTTCTTCTCATGGTCTTTAAGATAACGTGTAAATTCTTCAAAGTCCAGTCTTCCATCCTGATTAGTGTCACCAGCCCTGAAAATTTTCTGTTAAAGAAAAGTATATAGAAGATGCATGATTAATGTTGTATATGATTTCAAGTGGGTTCTCACTTTACAGTTATTTCTATAGACTATCAGTAACTAAAGACATGCAAACTATCCAGAAAAGGTGAAGGAATGAGAAACGAAACAAGTATTTTAGCAAACAATAATAGGTGAAATCTATAAATTCTTATAATTGAAATGGTTAAAAGTTGTATGATGGATTGTTTCCATTGCAGCCCACCAGGAATTAGATATAGATATTAATGCTATAAAGTATTCTGATTTGCCAAATATTATCGAAAGACTTACTCTGATGTCGGGTTTTTTTTTTCAGTAGATATGGTTTCAATGTAATTCCCATACACCAAGACACATGGGGATATTAAAGCATGAACTGGGTTAAATCAAACATTTCTTTAGAATAGAACTGGAGAATCTATGGTCCCGCAAATGTTGTTCATTTGTGTCCCTTAAAAGGTTGGGTTATGTAATGACAGAAATCAGACTCTAATAAAAACTGAAGAACCATATTTGCTCTACACTATATCCAGTTTTATTCTTTCCAACCAAGCAGGATGCTGAAAGAGATTTAGCATTTTCTGTCTGCTAGAAGGACAATTCTGATAAGTTGGGCAGCTTCCCATAATGCTATCGACTCCTCCATTCTAAGCCAATCTCCTAAAAACATGACCTAGAGTGGAGCACACAGTGATTCTGTTAGTCCTTCAAGATAGTGTAAGCAGGAAACCAAAACCATTAATACTAATACTACTTTCACTACAAAGTTACAGAAATATTGCAAAATTTTGAATGTCTGAAAGCATATTCCTTTCCCTACCTTTATTTTCCAGAAAACTAGGGAGAGTCCCTTCTAATACACTTTCTCTACACTCATCCTTCTTATTGACGCAGGTGTCTCTTATCAAACCATTATCTAAGGTTCAGCTCTTCTTCCTGTCTCCCAAGATTATTTGCATAGCTCATTATATTTTCCAAATACATAGATGCACAAACATATTGAGATATAATGTTTATTGAGAGAAAAGAATAAACACAGACACTCATATGTAGATAAACATACACAAGAGAAGAATCCCATTACTTTATTTCACAGAAAAAAATGCACCTCCTAAGGTCACTGATGATAAAATGCAATAAACGTTATTTATGGTGTTTCTAACCTGTCATTTCCTAAAACTGGCCAGGTATAATTCTTTGGGAACTCAAAAGGAAAGTATGAGCACTTAGAGCTGAGGTGGCGCAGTAGTTAGAGTCAGGGTGGATATAAATTGATGATTTAAAAAAAATTAAAAAATTGGATTTTTAAATTTTAAATTGGATTTTATAATTTTTATTAAAATTATTTATTTTAATAAAATGCTAAAGATAGTTTTCTATTTAAGATATATTGATAATTTATTCAGCATGAAATGGAGTTTAGTTATGTAGCATGAGGCTGTATATTCTGCAATATTGGGACTATCTGTGAGTTAACAGCAGATCAGAGGAGGAGCTGCTACGGGACAGAGATGACAGTTGCTCTTTGAAAATTATTATTTAAATTGAGTTGATTTAAATGAAGCCTTTTTATTAGTGATTTAAATCATGATTTAAATAGTGATTTAAACTGACTTGGTTTAAATCAAATCCACCCTGGTTAGAGTGCAGTACTGCAGGCTATTTCTGCTGACAGTCAGTTGCCTGCAGTTTGGCAGATCGAATCCCACCAGGCTCAAGGTTGACTCAGCCTTCCATCCTTCCGAGGTCAGTAAAATGAGGACCCAGATTGTTGGGGGCAATATGCTGACTCTGTAAACTACTTAGAGAGGGCTGTAAAAGCACTGTGAAGCAGTATATAAGTCTAAGTGCTATTGCTATTAGATACTGTAATCTCTTTGACAGTGATGATCAGCCAATTGCACCAGGTTCCACTGTACAGTAAAGAAGATGACTTTGATAAAAATATGTAAGCTCTATTACTAAAACAAAGAGGGATGAAATATATCTTATGGACAGAAAATATGCAGAAGCCATTTAGAAAGACACCTTTCTATTTCATAGGAGTATAAGAAAAAAAGAAGAAGGTGGTACACCAGAATCAGACTTGCAAGATTCTGATATTATGGTAATTCTCAGTAATAGTAGTTTTGGGTTTCTATGGAATTGATTTCTTCGTCTATCTGGTGGCTGCCGCTAATTGCCTCTACTCAGATTTTGCTTTTAAAAGCCCTTCATTGCCTAGACTACATGAAGAACTATCTGCCTCTATTCATATTTCACTGTTCATGTTTCACCAGTGATCTTTGGCTCAAGAGGAGGGAAATTGTTTAACGACTGGGCAGCCGAGGGCCACAATATGGGATCATGTAACATAGAGATGAACAGGACTCAAGTGTTCTCAAGATATTTAGAGAGCTTCTTACGTTATATCAGGATGTAAAAAAACTATCTTAAGATGCTTATCTTAAAGTTGCAAGAAATCATGCCATCATTTTTTCAACATTCATGAACAGAGGTGGGTTGCCAATTCCTATGCTCCTCTCAGTTACTGTATTTCTTTTGGGAGGCTTGCAGAGTTGCTGTCATTTCAGCACCAGCAAGAGATGCTTTTATTTCTACAAACATGTTTTTCCCCGTGATTTTGAAATGTGCTTTTCATCTATTATTCAATCTTCCACAACCTAATACCCTTCAAATTTTGGTGACTAACACTCCTAAAATACTCAAACATTAGCCATGATGGCTGAGAATTGAGACTTGATCTAAATTTATTCAGAGAGAAATAAGATGAATTTTAAGTGTTTTGCTTTAATACTATCTATTGCAGGGGTCCTCAAACTACGGCCCGCGGGACGCATGCGGCCCGTGGAGCGCATTTACCCGGCCCATGACATCCAAGGATACTGTTGGGGCGGTGGGGCCTGCAGAGCCCTGATGCCGGCTGGGTGAGGCTGAGGCGGCACCGCAGCAGCAGCAGGAGGAACCGGCGCCCCGCTGGCCACCGCCGGGGAAGGGGATGCTCTGGTCGCCGCCGCTGCCCCCGCCGCAGGGGGAGGTGGTGGTGGCGGCCCGGCTCCCACGCCGCTCCCTGGGGAAGCCGCCGTTCCCATTCCTGTCACGGTGCCGGGCTTGAGAGCCGCCTTCTGCGGTAAAATAAGACCGCAGAAGGCCAAGCGGAGCCAGCACCAGGCCAGGAGCAGCGGCGGCGGGGCGGCGGGTGGGGGCGGGGAGGGAACGGCGGGGCTCAGCCGACCTCTGCTAGACGCTAGAGCCGCTTCGCCCGGCTCAGGGGAGCCGAGCCAGCGGCTCCATGAGCGGCAGTGCGGCCTGACCGGCCCCCACTCTCCCTGGCCTGAGGAGGAGGCGGGATACGAGGAGGAGAGGAGGAGACTGGCCGCATTGTCACGGAGACCGGCCGGGGGTGCTGGCCTGCCGGGCTGCCCCCGCCCTGTCGCTCCCTCCCCGGCCCCAGCCGCCGCCCCACCGCCGCTCGGAAGGAAGGCTGGAAGGAGGAGAAGGAAGGAATGGAGAGAAAGAAGGGAGAGGAGAA
>JAEANM010013719.1:0-14285 GCA_017656035.1 Myanophis thanlyinensis | reverse complement strand
TAAATATTGTAGAACAGGGGTGTCAAACTCGCAGCCCGCAGGCCAGATGCTTAGAGCTAGGAAGTAGATAGTAGCACCGTAGTTTCCTGTGAAATCATGCTATAGGATTTCCTGCCTGAGCAGTGGTTTGGCCTAGAAGATCTCCAAGGTTTCTTCCCATTCTGTTATTCTGTTAGATATTTTTAAAGCATTCTTTTATGTTCAAATCTACTACGTTCTCTGATTTATATTGGATGTGAAAGTACAAATTTGAGGTTCTGTCGTATGATTATATGATAAAATATTTCATTATGAAGAATGTATCTAAAAACTCAAAGTTGTGATTGCTGTGGGAACTTTAACCAATTGCCTGACTTGGGCTCAATTATTTAATATTTTTCAGAATATATTACACTTTGTTTAGCATTTTGTTTAGATGATTCACTGTGGTGACCCCTAACGGGAATAGCCGGAAGAAGAAGAAGATGTTTAGCACTACCTATTCCAACTTTGAGGGTATATGCTATAATAATTTCCTATTTAATGGTTCTTATATAATTTAGTGTGGTTTTTCCCTTCTGAAGCTGAAAGTCTTCAGGCTCCATCAGGTATAAGAATGAAAGGTCCATGATTTCATTATGATTTATAATTTTATTTTAATCTTCTCAGAGATGTCAGAAGATGAACAATTTGCCTTGGCTTTAAAAATGAGCGAGCAAGAAGCCAGACAGTTAAATTCACAAGAGGAGGAAGAGGAAGAACTTCTGAGAAAGGCCATTGCTGAGAGCCTTAGCGTAAGTAGAAGAAATATTCTCCTTTTACTCTTTTTTTGCCCTGTAAGTTTCAGAAATGACTTTTCTCCAAGGCTGGCTTATGAAACTTCACTTGGCATCCTAGTCTTAGACAAAGCATCTGACATATAACAAATATATTTGTTAAATTTTACTGTGCTAATGGACTTATTGATGCATAATATCTAATTTCACCGTTGGCTATCACAAAGCAGATTAACGTGGAAATATCATTTATGTTTTTTACTGTGTAGAACAACAGTCAGTTTGATTTAATAAGGAGAAGAATACATACATATATCTATACATGCAAATAATTTTTGTTTTATGCGTGTTCTTGTTCTTCCTGCAGAGCTGCCAGTCTTCTGAGTTTTTTGCTGCTGCTCCTGTGTGTCTCCTTTCCCAGGCATCAGGGTCTCCAGTGCAAAACCACCCATCTCGACCAGAGGATTCTCAGCTCCTTGCACTTCCTCTGCCTTGCTCTGAGTCTCCCTCCTCCAAGTGCAGCTCTCTCTCTCCAAGTGACAAAACTGATGAGAACAGAGAGACAGATGTCACCAAGAGTCCCCTGGTAGTACTGACGAGGTTAAGTCAGGACATAGTTGAAAACTCACTAGTTTCTAGCATAATTGTATCTCCAGGGAACAGCCAGCCTTTTGCAAGATCAGGCACTTCCTCTCCAGCTGGGAACTGCTCCAGTGATACATCACGTAGTTCAGGAGAGGAGTTACCTATTACCCAAAGTCCCACCTTTCTCCAAAGATCTCGGAGGTCTTGGCAGCTGGTACCCCAGAGACTCTTTGTGGGAAACAGCCTTCTATCACCAACACACAAAGAAATGGAACATCCCCAAAATTACTTACAAGAAAACCTTCACGTTGACTGCCCAGGAGTCCTACGGAAGGAAGCCCAGCAGCAGAGAACTTTTGATCATGACAGAAGTCCTTCTGAGTTCAGCGATCAGGCTGAGCATGGCAAAAATACACTGCTTTCTGCTGAGCTTACAGAAAGGACTGGTCTACCAGAAAGCGCACCAACAACTTGCACACTTCCTTGGACTGATGAGAAATGCCAACATGAAGAACCGGACGTGGTGCACTATTATTGGGGTGTTCCATTCTGCCCCAAAGGAATAGATCCAAGCAAATATACCCAAGTCATCATGTGCCAGCTTGAAGTTTACCAGAAATGCCTGAAACGGGCCCAGCGGCAGCTCCTGCAAAAGACGCCATTTGGGGAACCAATTGTTCCTAGTTCATGTTCCCTGAGACAAAGTAAACTTGCAAAAGGTGAGGAAACATCAAGACAAAGAGAAGATACTGATGATCAAGACGGGGAAGACATGGATGAAAAAAAGGGACCTGATAGCGTTGCCTGGCTCCTCTCTCCAGTAAACGGAGAGTCTTACAAACCTCCAGCAGGGGATGTAGCAGAGGGAAGAAACTCTGAGTGTGGAGATGAACCAGGAAGCAGCTCTCTTCAGGTAAGTTTGCCCTACCTGGATAATTATGGATCAACGAAAAAAGAGCAGAGTGGCTAATAAACATTTTGTGGCCGTGCACATTCTTAGATCAAAATGGCAGGAAATTATGCTATTGGTTTTCAGCAGAGAAGGTAAGGTTAGAGGGAATTCTAGGGGGACACAAGGAATTGTATGGGGGGCTGTGAATTGCCAGTGACTGTACTGAATATTATCTAATGGTGCTTCAGGGATTCTGAAGCCATTCGAGTCCTCTGAAAATCTGCTTTTAATAATACAGATAGTCCTCGACTTATGATCAAAATTGAGCCAAAAAACTTTTGTTGCTAAGCAAGACAATTTTTTGAGTTTTGCCCCATTTCATGATCCTTTTTGCCAGAGTTATTGCAAACGTCAACTGCCTGTGTTCTTCTGCAGTTTGATTTGTGGGTGAACGAAGAGGATACGAGACAAACAACACGATCCCTGCTAGTCTCTCCTATCATCCATGCCTGCTTTCAGCGTTTTTACGGTTGTCGCTTTCTCCTACTGATTTACCTCAGGGGCCGCCATTGCGCGCCTCACCGCAGTTGTTGACTGAATCATGCAGTCATTCAGTGAATCTGGCTTTTCCCATTGACTTTGCTTGTTGGGAGCCGGCTAGGAAGATTACAAATGGTGATCACAAGATCCCAGGACAGTGCAACTGTCATAATTACATGCCAGTTGCCAAGCGCCCTGATTTTGCTGATGTGACCATGGGATTGCTGCAGTGGTCATAAGTGTGAAATTTGGTGATATGTTATTTTTTTCAGTGCTGTTTTTAATTTCAGACGGTCACTAAAGGAATGGCTCTAAGTCGAGGACTATCTGTGTACTGGTTTAGTTTACAATATAAATAAAATTATATTCACAATTGCCCAGCGCTGTATAACAAATACAGTGCTCTGAATCAAGGGGTGTGGCTAAAATAATGGCTAGATTATGTTGCATATAGTAGAACCAACAGGATGTGGAATCCCATATGATATTACATTCGGACAGTTGTGGTGGAACAGGGTTTGTTTTCCGCTGTGAACTTTTGCTACTCTGAACTGAAATTTTAATTTATATTATTGAATTTGTTTTATTGCTTTGTCCTCTGGAGTTATTACATTTCCCAAACCTATCAATCTTTCATGCTTCCCTCTGTGTTTCTGCTTTGCATTTTTGAGCAGTGCATTCTCCTTTTCATTCATTGTGTGAAAGGACAAAAAAAAATGAGGCATATCCAGGAAAACTTCATAATATCTCTAGCTGTCAAAGTTTTATGCAGTGAGGCCAGAACTAATCTGTGGCTTTTTTTGTTGAAAGTGTCCTTTAAATATCTATGGAGTGGCCGCTAGGTGTCAGGTTTTCTCTCTTCAGGGGCAAGAGGCAGCTTTCGGTCACTGCTGTGTCTTAAACCCATTGCTAGTCAGGGGAAGTATTTATTGCTGTTGTATTTTAAGTTTGTGTCAGCCTTTTTCAACCCTCATTTTTCATAATGACTTTGCTGCTAGATCATTGTATAACTTTATCTTCTTCTGACTGAAGCTGAACCTTGTTGTTACTATTTTCAAGTATATTTGATTGTTTACCCTGGTGATGGAAAGATGTTTTGTGGTATTTATATTCTACCTTATAATATCGAACACTACACAATAAGGAAAATCTGTCACGTCTGCATATTCTTTTAGAAATAGAAGAGCGGTACAGGCTGTGCTTTAGGTCTCACAGACTTGGATCCAAAATGGTTATATTTAAACAACCTTAAAGGTGACCTGCAAAGAGAAACACTTGGCTTTGTGCCCAATTTCTTTACTCACATGATAAAACTGGCAATGACCTGAATGGTTTAAGGTCAAACCTTCGCTGTTCTCTTGTTGGAACTTCTGACCATATTTAATTTGGAATGTATTTTGGCAAGTGAAATGCACAGAAAGCCACCATAGCTGCTGAATTCTTGAGCTTTTATGCAGCTCAAGTTGGGGAATAATGGTCTTGACATTTAAAATTGCTTTAGGATCCCAAGAGACAAATGGCATAATTGGGGAAACTTGAAAATACAATTAGAATGCAAAAAGCTTAAGTCCTCACTTGTAAATAGACACAAAAGGACTTTATAATAGTAGAACAGAGGAGTAAAAGTGGGATGGCAGCCAAGTCTGACAATACGTTTCACAACAGGTAATTTTTTAACATTGCTTTTCTTTCTTCCACATGAAATAGAACATGGAGGCAGTGGGTAGATAATTCAAAGGCTACTTTCCATGTTTTAAGCTTCATTTGAGCATTGTATTTTTCTTTGTCGTAATTACCTACCAGCATACTTTGTCACAGTTTCACTGCCCTTTGTGTTGACAGTAGTGGAAGCACTAATGTATTTAAAGTGCCAACATGTCTCCTTAGTTGTTCAGTCCAAGCAGATGCTATCAGCCAGCTGCTTGGTTGAGCCACTTGTTGCTATTACAATATAGCTGAATAAGGTGTAAATATAAAATGTGCAAGATGCTTTTTTGGGTGGTTTGCATTAGTGGTGGGCCTATTTAACTATGCAACTTGCATTTGCTCACTTGCAAAATGGTTAATGAAGGCAACAGCTACAGTTTCTTCAGGTCTTCCCTAGTGATTGTTTTGTTCACTGTGATTACATGAAATGCTGTTAAAATGGTTAAAGTGCTTGAGTGACTCTTTCAAGCTCCATATGTTCTCCAGGAAGAAACAGATACTTCTGTTGACACAGGTGAACATTTTTCTTATCTGTTGTCCAGATTTAGAGTGAAACAAGATGTTGCAGCAGATGTGGAATTCTGCTGAAAATAGCATTGCCACAAAACTGTTGTGAATACTCCAGCTATGCTAAAACCCCCCCCCCTTCATTTTATGAGCAGCTGCTTGGGATTCAATCAATCAGAATAAAGCTGGAAAGGACCTTGGAGTCTTCTAGTCCATCCCCTGCTCAAGCAGGACACTCCATACCATTTCAGACAATCCTGCAACTGATTTTCGTATGTTCAGTGTGTTCTTAAAATCCACAAGTGATGAAGCACCCACAATGTCTGAAGACAAGCTATTACACTGGTTAATTGGTCCTCACTGTTAGGGAGTTTCTCCTTAATTCCAGGTTGCTTCTCTCCTTGATTAGTTTCCCTCCAATGTTTCTTATCCTGCCCTCTGGTACAGGCTGCCAAATACTGGAATATTGCTATCATGTCCCCCCAGTCCTTCTTTTCTCTAGACTGGCCAAACCCAAATCCTGCAACTGTTTTTCATATGTTTTAGTCTCCAGGCCTTTAATCCTCTGTATTGAAGACAATTATTTCAGAGAGAGAGGGGATGCTTTGGTATGGGGACAGAAGGCTTCAAATCTATCTACTTTAGCATTAGGAGTAATTATTTTGTCTGTTTCTTCCTAAGGAAGCAAGTCAGTTTCTTAATTTCTTCTCTGGGATTGATTAGAACAAACATTAAACTTTCTGAATCTGAATAAGCACTTTCCCTTTAAAAAGGGAACCGAGAAAGATAAATGGGGGGGGGGGGAGGAGATGGTGTCATTTGCATCCTATTTTAGACAGCTGCTCTACAGTCTTAAAACTAAGAGAGGTTCTTTAAGTCCAGTGGAAAAGCCAGTATGATGTAAAGGCCTCAGGGTAGAAGCCAAAAGACCGTGAGTTCTAGTCCCACCATATGTACACAGTCAACTGAGTGACTTTGGGCCAATCATTTTCTCTTCCAGCCATAGGAAAGAGGAAAGGCAAACCCATTTTCCAAAAATCTTGCCAAGGGACTAATCTAGGCAGTTGCCAAGGATTCAAATATGTTACCTGATGGCACATACATGTGTTGGGAAAATATATTTGTTTAGTCTGCTCATGGTCCTAGGGCTGTTTGCCTTTCACACTTAAACAGTGTTTGCAAGCTTTTCCCATAGTATTGACTCTGCTGTTGAAACATGGTAGGAAGGAGATTATGTACAGCATCTGTCCTCACTTATAGTTAGGGCCACGTTCTTCCCCCAAAATGGAGTAGACAACTCAACAGTATGTTTGCTTAGGCTGACAAAAAATATGGGGCATAGTAAGAAGAGAGAAAGGGAAATGTAAATGAAGGTGGGAGTGGGGAGACTGGGAAAAGAGAAAGGAAAAACAAATTTGGCAGAATAAGATTAAAGGTCTGTCAGAATTAAGGTGTGTGACAAGCTAGAGATTCTAACTTTCAATTCTCAAATTGTTTTCTTATTCTTTTACATCTAGAAGCTTTGTGTGTAGAAAAACACAGATAGGTAAATATTTAGCAGCTGGCCCTGCAAGAATTCTCAAATCCAAAAAAGCCACTTCATTTAAAATTTGTATAGTAAAACGTATTTACTTTTCAGAATATGTATTTAGTACAGTTAATGTCTCACTAATGTCTGTAGATATGAAATGATAATCCATTTGTCAACTTTATATCCGACTGATTAATTCTGATGTGGACTTCATTTTTCAGGGTATATTTACTCACAAAACATTTTGCAAGATTGTATTTCTGTTTTAGACAATGAAGGGATGCATTCCGTATCTGAAATGCATTCATATTCTTCAGACTGGTCCTTTTCCAGAGTTAGCTTTTTTATAACCCCCTTGCTTCTGAATTTAACTTCTGAGTTTAGGTATCATGAGAACAAGCTCTTATTCCAATTATTCACTGTTCAACTTGTTCAACAGAGCATGCCTCCTCTGCTGCAATTCTTGGCTTTCTGTTTTGGTCCTGGTTTTTATGCAGACCTTCTTGACGAGAGATTAGTTATGGGAATTGAGTTATGATGTTAGTTTCTCCTAGCTTTTATTAGGACTCTGTGGCAATTGGATTTGAAGGGGACCTCCTTAAATACACTCCTAGGGGAATAAGAATGTATGGGCCTCCTGCCACAATTCCCAGGAAAAGACTCAGCTTCTTTAAGGAGTTGCCTTACAAGTATTAGATGGCTTTTTCCTTTTGGAATCTGCTCTCACTTTTATGATTTTGAAATCAGATGATCTTTGGGTCTCTTTAGATGTGCAGTACAGGTAGTCCTCAACTTACGACCTCAGTTGAGCCCCAGGTTTCTGTTGCTAAGCAAGATATTTGTTAAGTGAATTTTGCCATGTTTTATGACCTTTCTTGCCACAGTTGTCAAGTGAATCACTGCAGTTGTTAAGTTAGTAACACGGTTGTTAACTGAAACTGGCTTTCCCATTGACTTTCCTTATTAGAAGGTCACAAAAAAAAGATGAACACACGAGACCGGGGCACCGCAGCCATTGTAAGTATGAATCAGTTGCCAAGCGGCTGGATTTTGATCACATGACCATGGAGAGGACCACAAGAGTCGTAAGGGTCAAAAATGATCATTACTTTTTTCAGTTCTCTTGTAACTTTGAGCAGTCACTAAATGAACGGTTGTTATAAGTCAAGGACTACCTGTAATATATATTGATATAATGTATAGTTTAATAATAATAATATATTTTTCTTCTTCTTAGGCTTCTCAAGTGCTGTTTGCAGACGATATGCTTGAAGAAAGGGAGCCTTTACAGATTACACAAAGGTAAGGAGATATATATTTCATCAGGGCTGACTCTGTAAGAGACAAATTGCCTGGGTTCAGGGCATCTGTGGAAGCCATAGCCCAGAAATTCTGTCTTGCACCTGAAACTATTTCAGAGTGCAGATTGTATTAGGTTAAAGATGTGGTAATTGTACACAGGGATGCCATTTTTGTTTGTATGGTGATTAAATGTTGTAGACCAGGGGTGTCAAACTCAAGGCCCAGGGGCCAGATCCGAACCTCGGGGTCTTTAGACAAGGCACACAGGGCTGCCCTGGAAACAGTGAAGGACGAGCCCACAGTGCCTCTACCAGGGAAAATGGGCTCCTGAGCTCTGGCCACATGCGGCCCACCCAAGCTCTGTTTTGCTGGCAGAAGGTTGCAGGAGGCCATCGCAGCCAAAAACAACTCCGGAGCCCATTTTTTCTGGCAGAGGCACCTTGGGCCCCCAACACGAATGATGTCGAGCTGGCCACGTCCATCCCGGCCACACCCACTCCGGGCCCCTCAGGTCAAACACAACCCTGATGCGGCCCTCAATGAAATCGAATTTGACACCCCTGTGGTAGACAATTTCTTATCCTGCTGTCTGAAAATTGTATACAGCTAGTCCTCGACTTCCAATCGATCATTTAGCGACCATTTGGAGTTATGATGGCACGGTAAAAAAGTGACTTTATCACTGGTCCTTGCATGTACGACTGTCAGCATGTCCTAACAGTCACTTGACCATGAATTCGATGCTTGGCCACCACCCTGTGTTTACGATTGCAGCATCCCACGATCACCATTGGCGGCCTTCCCTGACAGTTTCTAAGAAGCATCATCAATGGGGGTTAGTCAGATACATTTTATAATCATGTGATTTGCTTAATGACTGTGGCAGAAAATTGGGTTCCGTTGCATGATGACTCACTTAATGAGCTTATTGTGTAGAGATTTGGTCATAGGTTGAAGACTACTTGTAGGCATTATCGTTCTTACAGGTAGCTTTCAACTTACAACCACTATTGTGATTGTATTTTCCAGCCTCTATTGATTCATCATTAAATGGTGCAGTCATTAAGTGAATCACAGTAGTCATAAGTGAGACATTGACTGTGACCCTGCCAGCTTCTCCAGTTGACTTTGCTTGTCTGAAACCATCAGGGAAGGTCGCAACTGATGATAACCTGACCCCAGGATGCTGTGACTTTCACAAATGTGTGACAGGTGCCAGGTGTCTGACTCAGAATCACGTGACTTATGGTGGTCATAATTGCGAGGGCTTTAAATAACTTTTTTCAGTGCTGTTGAACTTCAAACAGTCACTAAATGAATGGTTATTAAGCAGAAGAGAATAGCCATCAGAAATGTGCCCTATTCTTTAAAATATAAATGAAGAAGTATCCATTGCAACAGATTTTTCATAAGTACAACTCCTGGCCAAAAAATGTGATGATTTAATTTGACATTGCTCCTCAAAGCAGGAGGCTTTCGGCAATAGCGATAGCAATAAATTTCAGAGTCCATGTATAGGAATGGTGATTTTGTGTGTGTGTACACACACAAGTGCATGAGTATGAAATGGAAAGAATAGATGAGAAAATCCATCCTAATAGTGACAATATTTGTTTCCTTGAGACAACAATGTTCTTGGAAGTCCAATTAAAGAACAAGCGATTTGGGAGCTTCTAACTCTGTTTCCTTCAGAAAATGAAACAGAAGTATTGGGAGCTGCTGCTTACTTTCTACATTTGGGTCACTGCTACTGTACTGTACTGCTACTTCTTTAGCAGGAATAGCAAGATGACTATTTCTAGGATATATTCTTGGAAATCTGCTTCTTTGAAGCTTCTTAAAGCAAGAATGAAACATGCAAGCTAAAATAGTTTTCCACCGAGATCAGAAAACGAAGGCCATTTGAAGAGATGGCACAGGTCAGGGAAAGTTTCATGAAATAAATTCCCAGGAAAGTCCCAATATTTGTGCTCAATCAGAAGCTTGCTGGGAAAAGTCACTTAATTCTCAGGTTAGTTTTCCCAGGTCTTATAATTAAGTGACCTTGGCATGAGGCCACCAGTTTTTCACTGCCCGATATCCTGTTTTCATTGATCTAACAATATTTTGGCTGAATGCTGTATGAGGGAGCAGACTGACTGATGTGATCATTCTTCCCAGCCTGCAGCAAAGAAGGAATAATATGTACAGAGTTGCACAAGGAATTTGTTGGTTTATCTTTTATAGTAATGCTTTGGGGAGTGGAGTATTCAAGGATGGGTCAGTTTCTTTGTCATCATTACTGTCAGGAGGGACTGAAAGGGGAAGACCAAAGGAGGGAAAAACTTCTATTTCTCCACTGACATTATTTTGGAAGAATTCATTAGCTGGCAATTAATTGCAACAACACTAATTCTGGGGTGGCATTTATCTAAATTCCAAACGGTCATAATGCAAAGCCATCAATCTCTTAAGGCTTGTTCCCTTTTCCCAGGGTTTGAGTAAAGGATTAGTATTTTTTTAGCATATTTTTCAAGTCACAGCAGGGATGATGCAGTAGAGTTTGCTTGCTAATCTAAAGTCCTGGGAATTTCATAATGCAGTCGGTTGGCTGCCCTCATCAGACCCTGGGATCAAGGCTGACCGTCCCATGCTGTGACATCTAATTTCATCAGAAAGTGCATCTGCCTTGAACTAACCGTAGCCATGCTATTCTCAGTCTTGTGCACGTTCAATGCTGCCATCTGGCAAGTGGCCCTTTGCCAGCGGAGCCCTGTGCTGGACATTGCATGGCACCCAAGTCAGTGGGTTTCAAATGGTCTTCAGTTTGAGAATAATTTTGAAAATGGTTTCTCCCAAAGACATGTCCCTCTGCTGGTTTTTGTGGGCCCCTCAGCTTTATTGTTTCCTAGCTTATGCAAAGTACATTAGATCGAGATTTAAATAAATGATTGTATGTTTTGTTACTTGATGTAGCAAGCAATGTACAGTATGTGGACTTCAAATAGACTAGTCCATTTTATAAATGTCCTAGCAAACTGTTTAGTTCAAGGCCTGTTGATGTAAATCTCGATGGTTTACACAGAGCTTGGATTCATAACAACTGGTTTAAAATATTTTTATTAATAGTGATGTTAAATGATTATTTAATAATTATTAATTTATTTAAACAGTGAGAGATGTCACATGATTTTCCATTGGAGTTTTCTTATTTATCATAAATTGTTGGTGGCTGTTTCTGTCTGTTTAAGGCTTGTGGCTGAATTTAGAACTCTTTCTTTAGTCAGTACTGGGATTTATGTTTTATATATATATATATATAGATAGATACATAGATATAGATACATACACTTGCATATTTGATCACTCCAGCAAGGGAACTACACCGAATTTACGGGAAGTATGAAAGGGCGGTTATGTCATAGTGGCTTAGCCTCTTTCTCTTATGACATGGAGCCAACTTGACTTTGGCGGAAAGTGAAAATGAGAGGAATCAGGCACAGCTGAATGTAGCATAGAGAAGAAAAAAATGCTCTTTTTATGTTGGCAAGACTTTGCTATACAGAAACTTTGAATTGTGTCAGATTCCTGCCTTAGTGTATGTAGTGATGATACCGAAAAAAACTGATCAGTAAAATGGATAATGAAGCATTCATTGTCAAAAAGATCCCTACTCTGTCCTGCTTTAAGGAATTACTCGCTAAGCATATGGCTGTTTTACTACCTGGCATATTCTTGAGACCAGGACTAGAAAGCTGCTTTTGGGGTGGGGGTGGGGGGGACAGATTCTTCCCTCCCCTCTCCCCACCCGCTTGCCGTCTCTCCTGCTATCCTCTTTGACTAAGCAGAGCTTACAGAATTCCACCTGCCTTTCGCAGAATGCATCGTGACTTTGATTTATCATGTGTTTGTGTTTTGGCAGCATTTCTGCCTTGACTCCTTTGGACAATACAAAGAACCCGGACATCGCCACAGAGGATCATGCTGAGGAGGAGGAAATCACCGTGTGCCCCGGTATGACCTCTGGGACAGTTTATTTGCAATTTTGAGCCAGAAAGGTTATGTCCTTTCCTTTCAGGCAGGCCCATATTGTTTATTATTACCTGGGACTTGAGGGAGGGCATCTCTCCCCCCCCCCCCCCAATAAGCCCTTTGCTTCCATGGTATATTGCCTGTGGATGCCTCTTGCCCCAATTGCTCCTTTTTCTATCGTTTGCTTGGCCCCAGACTGAGGATGAAATAAGTACGGTACTATTTGCTGAGCTGCTTTGTTTTGAATAAGTACTGTTTTGGTAAGTGTTTATAATGACCTTTTTTTCCTTAGGTATAAGGGAACAAGCTCTCTTGATCCTGTCTTTCAGAGACTGAATGACATACTTGTTCCTCCTGGTTCTGAATGAACCACTTGATTCAGTGAAATGGTTCAAGGTTAAACTGTTTTCTTCCAAAGCCAATCTAATTCTGACATTATTTTCTTAAAGCAAGCTTTTTCTCAATTGTATATTTGACACAGGATTAGGTTTAATTGTGGGGGTTTCCTACAGATGATTGGATAAGGTTTTTATTGAGGGAAATATAGATAGGATACAAAGAATTGCCAGCTACACAGTGCTTGAGCTGAGGGGCTTTATTCTCTAATAATACTGTTCACCAGCTTGCACCAACAGTGTACAGTTTACATGCCCTACTGTTCCCTGTTTCTCATTTAGCCATAGAGCGGCACTAGTTGTATCTACACATAGCTGCACTATGGCTTTAAACTTCTACTTCAGCTGTGTTGTTGCACATTGTCTGCTAACATTTGTGACAAGTCTAAAAAATGTTTAGAAACTGTGAAGACACTGTAAAGCAAATGGGATACATTTTATCAGCTAGTGTGGAATGTGCTGTGGGGGGAGATGGGGTTGGAGGGGGCTTACAGAGTCTAGGAAGGGGGTGGGTGGGTTGCTGCTGCCGCCGCCACTGCTTCTAACATGGAGATTTCTGTTGCAGAAACCCAGCAGAGTCCATCACAAGCTGTTGAGACTGAGAGTGGAGAAATCCATTCATCCAGCAAAGATGTCTTTCTGCAGGTAAGCAAGTCCCTAGGGAATAACAGCCAGTAAAGCATCTGGAATGCGGAGTCTCATTTCTTACCCATTTTCCAAAATGAGCTGCTTTGCAAACTAGGCAGTTTGCTACAAAATCTTGTCCAGAAATGCGTGCTAGCTATCTTCTTGGGCCTCCTGGTGTTTTCTTCCTTTTTATCATCAATTTCTCCTCCATGGTTATGGCACTTCTTGTTAGTTAAGGGTTTTCTGTTGACTTTCTCACATTCGTCATTTTGGGTGCAACACTTATCGCTGTGGTGCTTTTTGTGAGCTGTAGTATGCTAAAATATGCCAGAGGACACTACTGGATGCTCCTATGGAAGGGGAACCAGTTGTTCCCAGCTCATGTTTCTAACTGAACAAAGGGGGTTACAAGCATGAGAGCAAAATTGATTTCACAGTGAGATTAAACTCCCACTGTTGCTTATGGAAACGGAGTGGGCAGAATTGTGGTGTCAATGCTGGCTTGAATGGTGCTGTCGAGTTTTGGACTGATTGCTACATTCGTATCAGTGCTTTCATTTAACAAGCTTAGAGGTTTCTCTAAATTAACCCAGAGAAAACCTTCTCTTGCTTGTATCATTATCACCAAATGGATGCTGTTGTGTTGAGTTTTCTCTGCCTTCTCTCAGTCTACCTGTGCTGCAGTCACCATGCAGCTGTCATAAGAATGACATCTGACTTTAGTTGCCATTTCTGGTAAAGACATCTAGTCAGGTTGCAATTTAAGGGGGAGGGGGAGATCAAGAGGACCTCCAGGTGCTATTTTGACAGGTTACATGAATGCAGTGGATTGAAGAATGCTTGACAAGATGACTCATAGGTGAAAAGCTCCTTCTTAGAGCCTCCAGCCTCCACAGGGCGTCTGCCTATATGAAGATGGCTGGGGTACCTAAAGGCAGCCTAACCTTCTCATAGACATGCTAATGCATAGCTCAGGCGCTTCTGGCCAAGTGCCCTTTGTCTGCTAGAATTTGGGCCTGTATGAGAGAGCGTGTCAAT
The DNA here is from genome assembly GCA_017656035.1 of Myanophis thanlyinensis. Taxonomy (NCBI): domain Eukaryota; kingdom Metazoa; phylum Chordata; class Lepidosauria; order Squamata; family Homalopsidae; genus Myanophis; species Myanophis thanlyinensis. The sequence continues at coordinate 395 of JAEANM010013719.1, read as the reverse complement.
GAATAACCGAGTGCTCATGGTCTAAAAGGGCACCAGGCTGGTCTCAATTAGGAGACGGCCCTTTATATTTTACGAAAGGGTTCTGGGCTGGAGTTAAGCGGGGGTGGGGGTGGGGTGTTCTGTTGTGGTGCTGATTCATTGGAATGACATTTCCCTCGAAAGAAAGCATAAATAAGGCTTTGCTACAATTTGGGCTTAGGCTGAAAGTCCTTTTTATTCCTCCTGACATTTGAAAGGTTATGAAGGTGCAGTTGAGCTACTCATAGCTGTTGCAATGTTGTTTTATGTATTTCATTATTGTATGCCGTGTTGTATATTCCTGGATTTAAACACATTTTTCAAACACAATATATATATATCAATATATGAAGGTGCCTTCCGTGATAAGAGGTATA
>JAEANM010013718.1:0-14285 GCA_017656035.1 Myanophis thanlyinensis | reverse complement strand
AGCAGGGTTTTCCCGCTCTCTGAATGCCGGTGGCCAGACTTGCTGTCTCCACCAACTCCTTATATGGGTATAGAACAAAGAGCTATGGTAATCTATGAAAGCTGAAGGTCAGGAGAGTCTTCTAGAATCTTTTCAGATTCTTATATCAAATTTCATTTAAAGGCTGTATTTTATTGATTTATTTAAGAAAATTTATACAGCCATTTAACTTACTCTCAGTGATTCCAGGTTACCTTCAAAGATAAAAATCTACTTAAAAAACCCTGATAAAAAACAATAACCTCCCCACCCCAACATGCTGGTGACAACAGTAAAATGGGCTCCATCCCATTCTGAGATCCCCAGGCCTGTTGGTAAAATCAGGTCTTCAGGGCCTTGCTAAAAAGTGTCAAATATGATTTCCTGAATTATTTAGCATAGTGTGCCTTGAGCATTGTTCTGACCCAGGCTTAACAGAATCACAAAACAGGTTTTTGGTCCAGAAAAAAACCCCCTTTTTATTTGATTACTGTGAATTCTTCTCATTCACATCCAGAAAAGTTCTGGCAGTAAACCGTTCAAGGTTTTATTAGAAAAACAGAGTTTTTCAGTCCTTGGATAGCTGCCAAGCTGAGTTTCCAGCCGAAATACTTGACAAGGAGTCTCTGTATGGCATGAACTCAGATAAGCAAATCTTCATAATGATGAGTCAAGTAATTGTCTTCTCCAAACACCACTCCACTTTTGCTCCTACTTATTACCTGTGGGAGGGGCCATTCAGCACCCACTTGTGCCTTTACTTCTGAGTCGACCCCTGATCTTTAGTTGTTTCCTTTTCCTGACAGCTCTGTGCCTAAATGCATCTGAAACAGGCTCTAGCTATTCTTCTTCTCCCCTGATGTCCAACTCCAAAGGGAGCTGATAACTGTCAGATGGCCCTGGTCCCATCTCTGCCTTCAATGTAGAACACCCATCAGAGCCTTCCCACGACTCAGGACTGGCCCAAAGTCCTCCTGATCCTCCTCACTGTCCAAGTCTGCCCCAGCTCTGCTAGTAGCTGGCAGGCCACAATAAGCATCTTTTCTGTGCTGTGTACTTGCTCATTGGTGTGGTGTGCAACAAAGTGTCTGGAAGGCTTTGCATTAGTTAGTTATCATTTTTGTATCACTGAGGATTAAAAAAGTACCTCAAAGTAAATCTACATTGGAAGGAGGAAATGGCAGATTCTGGAATAATTAGAAATAAGCTATTAGCACAACCAAGGATTAGCCGCCACAGAATCTACCTGTGTTACATGAATTGTTATGTCCTATAGATAGTGATAGTGGCTTGGAGTCACATTCCTTTGTATAATATCTGTAGAATGTTTGAGATTTTGGAATGAACTCTGCAGCTCATATGGATGTGCTCAGCACAGGAGCAGTCCTCATGACAAATTAATTTGATTTTTCCTTGCTTCGAGAAGAATAAACCTTTAATCTTCCTAATATGGATGACTGCAGTCTTGGAATTTTTCCAAATGAGGGCAAGAGAGATCAATCTAGGCAGCATAGCCAATTTTGCCTCTTAAATATGCAGCTGAGAGCAAAAGGAATATTTTATGCAATCAACATTTTGCATTGGATGCTATACCACCCGAAGGTTTTCCTTTGCCTGACCTAAGGCAAACAATACTGTACATTATTTTGGGGGGAGAGGAAGGAGAAGAAAAATGAAGGGATGGTAGAAACTGGGGAAACATTCCACTTCACTACTTCAAAGCTGAACCTCAAGAGCGAGAAAGAGAGAGAACATTAGATAACATGGGTTTGGAAGTATGGATACTGCCTCAGAAGAAGGCCATCAGTTTCAGGAGGAGAAAATCCAGTCAAACTGAGTATCCCATACACTGTTAAAAAAATGCAGAAAGACAGATAACATTATGTAAAACAGAAGGATGTGAAAGCTTAACACCCATCTCTCTCTGCTTAGTGTCCTTAAGGCAGGATTCACCCACCCCAGTCCACAGACTGTACCATAGCCCATTCCCCACAGGCCAGTCCGTAGCCCATTCCCCGCACATATGCAAATGAAGCTTCGCGCATCTGCTGCTAACATGAAATGCTTGAAAATATGTTTGAAACAGGAATATTTGCTACATAAATGTTTCCTCCAATTTTTATATGTGATAGGTAGATTTGAATTATTAATAATCTGATTAAATTGGGCAAGCTTATTTATGTAGCTGAACTCCAAACTTTTTCCAGTATTTGCTTAACAAATGAATATTCCATTGATTTCCATTGTGTATTTGTTACAAAGTAGAAAGATACATAGGAGTTTACCAGTTCTGAAAGCAAGCATATTTGCTGATTTAACATTGTAAGTAGTAGTAACCAGTTTCGATTCATGCCTTATACTACATAATGCACTTCATAAATCTACATATTAGATTTCTCAGGAGGGGGACAGTCCTTTGCATGAAGGAAAATCTAACCTAAGATAACATAAAGCTAATGTTTACAGTGCAGTGGAACTGAAAATAAGTGGCAAAACTGGCTTGAATTAAATTACACTGGAATTGCACTTTAAAGAATAGCAAGCCATTGCAAATTCAATCACCCATTCTTAGTGTGAGAAACATGGCACCATCTTTGCTATGTTTCAAATTAAACAAAGTCCATTTCAAAGTTCATTGTGTGAGAATGGAGAAAAAAGCTACTCTTTTATAATATATATTAAGGATTGTAAAATGCTGTAAGCTAACTATTCTTATTGCAAACTATAGTAGCAATGCCAAGCAAAAACTACAAAGGAAGAAGGTCAGTCATTGTGTGTCACTATGATCAGGTGCTCAAGGAAGCACTCTCAAGCTCTGGACAAATTACAAAAACAACGATAAGAAACATCTTGTTGTAAATAGGCAGACCTTCTTGTTTGTCATGTACACAGGAAATGCAAGTGGGCAGACCCTGGGAAGGATCATAGGTGTGGTGTATTTGTATAAAAGCATTGTGTGCAAGCCTTGATGGTGTGCTTCACGATCTCAATCCACTTTGAGAAGAGGAGTGGGACCTGCCTTTGCAAACACAATTCAATAAATTTTCTTGTTTGTACTTCAGAGTTATCTGTTGAATTAGTGAGTATAAAATTTTGGATATTTTACAACTCACAATTCCATATGGAAAGCTTCTTCCTCTAAGACTGCCATTAAAAATAAAAAAATGGAAGTAATTAACAAATTACTACTACTAAATTACAAATGCTACCGTTTAATCTAAAAATCAAAATATTTCTAGATCCCATTATAGACAATGCTCTGGTGTGAATTAAACCATGTTACTGAATACTAACAAGAACATGACTACTGCGTACAAGAGACATTCAGTTGGTGAAGGAGAAAGTAATGGCCATCATCTATATACTAAACTCTTAGTGTCTATTTGATTGTTTGCAACCTTCAATTGGGTGAAACAGTATCACAGGGAAATAATTTTTGAATCAACATACCTCAACATTCTAACTTACAGAATGCAATCAATAAGAGTCTTCACAAATCAGTCTGCACTATGGTTCTTCAAGAATTGACACTAATAAGAAGAGGAATCTCAGAGCTGTAACATAAATATTGGTGGAAGCTAACTCCACAGTCCTAAACCTTATAATTTAGTCTTGTAGTTATAAATTTTGGATGGTTTAACTGGAACATAATGACTCAACCGCTCAAGGAGGAAGATATAGCATTGATACATGGCATCCTTTGATGATGCAAAAACCCTATTTGGAAATATAACAGACTTCTAGGTTTGTAAAATGAGAGTTATAAATAGCATTTTCCTAGCAAGAAAAGAACACACATATCATTAGTGTTGTGTTTGCACAAGAGCTATGTATTAGCTATGTAGTGCATTCCCACCATGGGAAAATACTTTAAAGTGATTGGCTGCAGGCTGACAGCTCCTTATAAAAGGGAGCTGCTTGCCTGCAGCACGTTGTTAGTGATACCAGGAGCTAAATAAAGGAACTGGAGCCCATCTCCCTGGTCTGAGTCCTTCTTTTATCACCCACATAATATTGATGACAAAGGTAGGATTCAAAGGACCAGACCAGGCAACAGATCTCTAACCATTGGCGAACAACAGGATGGCTTCACCGATCACTTTTTCACCATTTAACGCAAAAAAGGAAACATGGAACGCATTTCTCCTTTGCTTCGACTGTTTTCTCAAAGCCAATGACTTCAAGGGGATCTTGGATAAGAAGAAGAAAATGGTATTCCTAAACTACTGCGGCACACAAATCTTTGCAATGGCGATTGCCCTCGTTGCCCTACAAGGGGTGAATGAAGTACTCTGGAGCAGGTGGAGTTCCTCATGGACTGTTTTCAAACAGTCAAACTTTCCTAGAGTTGCTATCTTACTCACCGAATAAACAGAGAAGGAATTAAACATTTGATTTTTAGAATTAGAAAAACATTTGAGGCAGAGATGGGAAAATGTTCCCCCCTGTTCTTTCACTTTTTGTTCACAACTTTCTACTGCTGTTATTGATGGACAATTGTAGGCCTACACTATATCCCTAGGGGGCAGCAAAAACTCCTTTGGCACCATCTACTGGTTATTTTAATTTTTACAGGCTAGGTATAGCAAGCCTAATGGCAAGTTTGTATCTGATGCATAACATTTAGCTGATCTTTGATCGTGAGCCCTAATTTTGAAAATAATATTGGGATAGAAATATAAAAAGGAAAATCTAGATTTTTTCACCCATTGAGCACTGGACAGAATTAGGCAGGGTCTAAGTTAATGTTAGTCCTTTCAGAAGTAAATAAAAAAGGAGCCACTAAAAGGAAGGGAGCTAAACTTAAGGATGACTTAAAATGCATGAAGTAATTACATCCTTTGAGAAGTGAGGAAGAAAGGTAAGGAGTTAGACAATTAGGGCCTAATGAAAGCCTTGCAAGCACAGCTATTGATAAATCTCAGATAAAGAATTATCTAAGAAAATGCACACAGTCTTAATTATCCCCAAGTGCCATGATTAATGGTCAATACATGTGGAAATGAAGAACCTGGAGACTATTTCCCAGTAATAGGGTCTTTTTCATTTCCTGAGGATTCAAATTAGGATGGAAAAGATGGCAAGGCTCTTATATCTGTAACCGCTTCTGAGAAAGAAAGGAAAACTTTTGCTTGCTTTCTCCTATATAACTGTGAAAATATTTGCCTCATTCAATTTCATCCAACCTCAAGGGACTAAACTGCAAGCTGTCCTACCAGAAAAGACTGCTGAGAAGAATAGCAGGTTAAACATCAATACTTGAGCCCCTTACAGTAAATATAGTTCGTAGGCTTTGCACAAAAATCATTCCAATTCATCTTGGAATGAAAAATATTTGGCCATGGTCTTTTATGTAAGTTTATTTACTTTTGGTCAAAATTCACATAGTATGCCAAGCCAAGATATAGCTTGCTTGCAACTTACTCTGTTTTATCAAAATAGCTCAGGCAATTTGGGAATGATTGATTGTTTTAGCATGTATGAAGCCAACAATTATTACTTCCATAAATAAGCAGGTTTAGCATATTGTATATCCAGTTCTTTCTGAAAACAATTTAATTCATGTCAAAAGATGAGTTTTGAGGTTAGTAGGAGCCCAAATGTCATTGTTTCCCTATATACAACTGACCTGACATAGAGGACTATATTTTTAATACAATAATTCACTTCCAAGACAGATAAGGATGCAGGTTTGTTGTGAGCATTATTTCAAAAGCAAAGATCAAGGGAGATCTATATCTGAGAAGTCACCGAGGTATCAAACAGCAGCATATTTATTTATTTCATTGAATTTTTATAGCCACTCAATCCAACAGATTCCGGGTAGCTTACAAAATCCAATACAAAATTAAAATTACAAACATAAAACAAGACAACTTGCATCAAAACCAGCCAATAAAACATGTCATGACAGATATGTTTGACTGCCAGACACAGTAAGCCCAGTACAGACAGCAGCCTTACTACAGCACTGAAAACTAGGAGATAGAAATCTACTTTCTAGAGTAGGGTGTCCAACCTTAGAAACTTTAAGACTTATGGACAAACTCCCAGAATTCCCCAACTAGCCTGTCTGGCTGGGGAATTCTGTGAGTTGAAATGCATAAGTCTTAAAGTTGCCAAAGTTGGATGTCCTGTTCTACTGTGTTTTGAGACTTAACCAGTGATGGTATTCAGCCTGGTTGCACTGGTTCTAGTGAATGATGATGATGCCGCCCCCCACCCCCCACCCCTGCCCTATCCTGTCCTATATTCCCTTCTTCTTCTTTTTCATGTGAATCATGTGGAACAGCTGTTTTGCATGCTTCCCAGCCTTCCTAATCTCTGGGCTGCCTGTGGTAAGGAAAATCTTGCATTTTAGAAGTCATGCACACCGAACCAGTAGTAAAACCGGTTGCATCCCACTACTGGTCTCAACATATCCCAAAGGTTCAGCTGCTGACTCTTGCATGTTCTTATAGGATTTCTACATCTGAAGAGGGAGTAACAGCAGGAGTCCTGCTTTTGATTTCATAAATTGTCACTTCTTTCCTGGAAGCTAGTGCTTCATCAAATTGGCCATCTTGTGAGGAGAATAATCTCTCTTTACAAACCAAGGAGGAGCTATGGCAAGAACTTTTGGCAAGGTGGGTTTTCTGATTTATTTTTATTTTGGAACCTTCTTACTCTAAGAGGGGAATGAAAACCACTTGGCGATCTCTTGGATAAAAGCAATGTACATATCCAATTAAAGAAATTAATAAAAAAAATAGTATTTCAAAATGTACCAACTCTTCCTACATAATGGAAATGTTTCCCTTAATATTTACGAGAAGAAGTAATTATATTCAATTATATCAATCAAAATATTGTACTTTGTTCCCAATGGGAGGGGAAAAGTTTATTGCAGTTTCTAAATGTAATAAAACTCTGAATCTTATTGGTTTTTAAAAACATTCACAATTATTTTTGAACAGTTTCCCACTTCCTTACCATAATGTTTTTAGCAAGATTATCTTCTGTCTCAGCTCCCTCTCTTGATATCTACAATTATTACAGTAGTATTATTTTCTTTGGAAAGAAGAGTAACCAGAAAACTGTGTCTGTATAAATTTTTTGGGCAAGGGGGTTGATATTCAAACCTCACTAATAAAATTATACATTTTCTTTGTATGGGGATTTGTATAATGAAGTTAATGGATTTCTTTCTGGCAAAATTCTCCTTTCAAAATGCATTGCTAAAAACATCTGCCTGTTAAGATTTTTCTTGCTTTGTAATTTTTTTTGGGTTAATAAACAAAACCTTGTTGCTCTTTGACATTCTATGTGTTATTTGTTACATTTATTTATTTATTTGTTACAATATTTAGCCATCTGATTCATGTGAAAACTCTGGGTGACATATAAAATTAAACGATTGAAATAGAGCCAAACTAAATTCAAACAATTTTTTAAAATGACCATGTTTTAAGAGTTTTAAATCCAATATATTTGTCTAGATGTTAAAACACATTTTGTACACCTGTCTGATTATTACTGGTCTCAAAGCTATTATTCTAGCCAGTATAAACATTTTCTGAAAGTTGCTATCAGCTATCAGTAAATCTATATTTTATTGTTATTGGCCATAATAACAAAATCTTGCAAGTCCGATTGTATTGTTCCTCCCTCTTTCTTAAAGTCCAGTGCCTGAATTGCTTCCAAATAATATTTTGTTTTGTTTTCCAAAACTTTAAATAATATTTCAGTCCTTTGTAAGTTACAGTTCTGCATACAGTATTTCCATCAAAGTCCATTGAGTTCTAAAAACATCTATAAGATCTATAAACATCTATAAGAACTGATTACCTCTATGGAGATAGGTAACCAGCTATTCTGGAAGTTATGTTAGATATTTATTTTTCTGAATACTTTCTTGACTCATTATTTTATGATTTTGGGACAGCAGACAACCCTCCTCTCACTTAGAAGCAACTGTTTTATTAAGATAGATCTGTATTTCTCTTCTTCAACAGTTAAAGGTTACATGTTAATACATAAAGTTAAAATGGGGTTTATAATTAATCTTTTTCTTTTTAATAACATTTTATTTGTCTCTGCTCTTGTGAAATTCACCTATCATCCTAGGAAGGGCTGGACCATTTTGTCACATATCTTTGTATTCTACAACTAGGAATTGATACTATGATATTGCAATCAATTCGCTTTGTATATCTTTTTTTTAATTACAAGAAAGGTGGCACAGAGTAAGGTGCCCTTGGAAGACAGATATTGGGAACACTAAATAAGGTGCCCTCGGAAGACAGATATTGGGAACACTAAGTAGGGTGCCCTTGGAAGACAGGTATTGGGAATAGTTGATCCTTTAAACCAGGGGTCCCCAACCTCCAGGATGCAGCCTGGTAGTGGGGCTGTGGCCTTTTTGGAACTGGGCCAGTGAGTGCACAAGTGTGCAGCTCTGTTTGCATGGGTGAGTGATAGGCGTGCATACCCACCGCTTGAACAAATGGAGCTGCATGCACAAGTGTGTGTGCCTGCTGCTCACACTGAACCATGTCTTCTCCTCCCCCTCCTGCGAGTCCACCACCCCGAAAGGTTGGGGAACTGCTGCTCTAAACTAAGGCCAGGATATTTTCTGAAAGGGGATCCCACCTATTTGCAAATATAAAACTAGGGGGTCATATGTCAATCCCTTTCAGGTATGACAGAGTTGAATTGTACCAGTTGCAGTGGGGCACAATAGTTAGCATTTTGCCAATGACCACTAATTTTCACCATCATTTCTTGCTTGATATTAAGATATTGTCACATAGAAGAATTAAATAAAGGGAAGGGAATGAAACTGCTAACGACACTCCTTCAATTCCAAAAATCCAAGATGATGATTATAAAAGTAGAATTTTGATTGAAATAATTACAATTGTCTGATGCAGCAAAAGTACCATTGTCTTAAAATGTACCATTTTAAAGATCTAGGAAACATGTTATTACTTAAGATTTGTGGACTTGGAAGAAATGTTCACTTTTTTCTTAAAATAAAAAGTAATAGTTCACTTTTTCATTGTGGTATGGGCAACATATAGCATCTCCCATTTAAATTTGCTGTTAAATTTAGGTGATTAACCATGTTTTTCAGACCACAACAGCTGAGTTCACAGATCATGCTAAATCTAACCCAAACAATATTGTAATATGAGCTGTGTACCTAATATAAATACATATCAATTTTTACATCCATCTCTGAGTGCAAAAAAATGTAAACATGTACAGTATTCAAGAAGCTCTCTGTACAAACTCTTTAGGTTGAATTTAACTTTGAATCTACAGTGAGCTATTTCCATTGCCAAATTTCTTGTTGGAAATATTCTTCGTTGTACGAAAACCTTATTTTTTTTTTGTAATTGGTTAGCAATGCAGAACAAAAAAAATCTTGCAATAAATCTGCAGCTTTATAAAGACTGAATTCTCTGATGAGCATAGTTTTAGTTTCCTAAACAAAAGCTGATGATGAGAATGAAATACATAGTTAACAAAAGGACTGCAGCTGACAACTTAATCTATGCAACCAGATCACTTAAAATGCTCAGCCTAATAGCCCTTGTTTTTTTTCATGCACTAGCATTTTAATGTCCATTATAACCTGAAGATCCTGGTGCTAAGAAGCCATGTCCAAAGACAGCTGTTGGACAGGATACACTGACATATATCAGCAGAAACATACTTCAAGGATAGTTACACACGATACAAGCTATAGCTGGATTTCTTACACATTCTTCCCTTGGGTATAGATAATTTCCATGAGCTACAAGCCAATATTGGCTGTCTAAAGTTCAGTTTAGAACTTACTAATCTTCAACCCTTATCTATTTTTGCCTCCACCTTTATCTATCTATCAATCAATCAATCAATCAATCCAATATCCAAGGAAAATATTGAACATGTCAATATGAAAATTAAAATGTGTATATGATGCTGCATAATGCAGATAAAATTTCCATTGTTTACTTGATTGACTTATTTTAAGATGTTCAAATTTGGATAATCTTCAAATGTTTAAGGAAAATGGTCTCAATGCACATAACTGGGAAAAGGAAGGAAACACTTGGAAAGAAAACAGAAGTTGCCAGCACCTTAAAATGATAGATCTGTAATCTTACTTTTTCATCAGGCAAAACTGATATGGGTAAATGCCTCTTTTCCAGAAAATTTTCATGGCTCATATAGACTGCATCTTCATTGTTCCCTATATGAAGAAAGAATCAAAATATAGCTTTTTTTCTTGATATAGGTAATTCCCAATTTTCAACCATTCATTTAGTGACCATTTGGAGGTATAATAGCTCTGAACCGAGGGATTTTTGACCTGTGCTCAAAGTTATGACTGCTGCAGTACCCCTGGTGGTCACATGGTCAATATCCTGCCTGTTTATACCTACCCAGTCAGAACTGGGGTGAAGTAGAGAGGCCCAGGGCTTTCAGAAGGCTCAGCCACCTGCCATTGCCATCAGACCACTATTTCAACCCCAGCCCCACCATTACTACTGAGAAATGCCACCTAAAGATGCACACCACAGCCAGCCACTCCAGCACTCTAGCACAATGTTCTGGCATCCCCATTGCCCTGCCTTCCACAGATTCTTCTGTGCCCAACTGATATCTGCTGTTAACAAGAGATGCCCAACCTGATCCTATTTTATGTAAGGAGTTGCTGGCCATGCCAGGCCTTCTTCCTGAGACTACTTGCATCATTCTCCAAATCATATCTGCCATTTATTCTTCAAATAACGGGCCCTATTTTTACAATGCTTCAGAAAGCCTTTGGAAAGGTCTCCCTGAGGTCTTCCCAGAGGTGAAATTCGGCAGGTTCTAGCAGGTTTGCTAGAACCAGTAGTAAATTTTCTAAGCAGTTCGGAGAACCAGTTGTTAGAAGAAATCTCCTTTTGTTTTTTTTCCACTTTACAGGGTTAATCCTGTAAGGAAGGCAGGAAAAAAAACATTCTGGTGTTATTTCTAGCCTAATCTTTATTGCTCTGCTTACAGAAACTGCCCACCTAGTCACATGACCCTCCCAGCCACGCTTCCCCAAGCCACGCCCACAGAACCAGTAGTAAAAAAAATTGAATTCCACCACTGGGTCTTCCCCAGTTCTCACGCGAATGAATGTGCTATTTGGAGAATGGGAGACACTCTCTTCTTGTGAGGCTTTAAAATGCTTCCCACTGGGGAAGGCAGGAAGCAGTTTCGCCCGATAGGAAAGCATCAGGAGTTGATTCAATATAAGGGACTGCCAGAGGAACCACTTCCGGCTGCTTGCCATTCCTCAGGAAGTCAAAACATGAGACAAATACTGTAAGAATGCAAGTCAAAAGGAAGTCAGGAAGCAAGCTGGCAAAGGCAAGCCCCTTGGCGCTTTCCCTTTGGGCCAAGCAATTTCACCCAATAAAAGCACTAGGGGCTTGCTTTTGCCAGTTTTGCACAGAGGGGCTTCTTGGTGAGAATGGCCAGCATGGATACACCTTCAGCACTGGGATCAAGAAAACAACAAGGTAATCTGGGACAGTGGAGTGCAGGGTTTCAGGAGTGACTGCAATTGGTCTGAGGCAAATGTGGTTTTCCCAGGTGTGGAAAGCAGCCTCAGAACCACATATATCTGAGACTGTTGGCCACCCCATAAGTCAGGGTGCAGGGGATCCAAAAGGAAGAAATGGGTGGGAGATAAGTGAGTGGGGGAGTTGGAGGCAATTCCTTACATTTTTAAGGCTTGGGGCTGGGACAGACCAACAGGCTTGGTTTGGTGAGGGATGTTTAGATAACAAATGGTAAAATTAGTTTAATGATGGTAATGAAGATTGTCATAATTGTAGTCACTAAGTGATGCAATCACATGGCACCTCATTTTACCACTACATCACTTAGTGACTAAAATTTTGGTCCCAGTTGTGATTGTAAGTCAGAGTCTATCTACACTGATATTTTTCTGATATTTTTTAATTTGTACAAATATGCTGCCTAGTCCAAAACCTGTACATGTTTTACAGTAAAATTCACTCCCTCTAACATAAAACGATGGCCAAATGCTAACCAATCAAAACAATCACATTAAAACTAGAAAAGCAAAATATGATTTAATAAAATTAGATCATAGAAATAGTCAGCCCATAACCACCACTAGCACTCAGAGACTTGGTATAACAGAATGGACTTGTCAGCTTACAAAAGAGGTACAAGTTGGGGACCAAGAAGAATTTCCTTTGGCTCTTCCCCCTTAACATCACATTTTAGGATGAACACATGGGATGAGAAAAATCTGATTGAGATATTTCTAAAGGTATCTAAGTGTTAAGCCCTGAAGGGCTTAATAAAGTAATATAGGCACTTTGAAGAGGACCCGAAAATCTGCTTAGGGACTTAAGGACTATTGTTATGCTAATTTCTGTTAGCAACAGTTACATTTTGGACCAGCTGCAACTTTAAAGTTGTCTACAAAATCAACCTTGTGCACAATATGTTGGAACAATCTAATTGCACAGTGAAAAAGGTATGAGTCACTCTTGTAAGGGGTTCCCAGTCCAAAAAGCCAGCAGGTGGTGAACTGGCTGATAAAAAATAGGATATCTAGCAGTAAGAGAGGATAAGCCTATGTGGTCTAAAGTTTATTTATATTAGGTTATGGCAGTTTCAGACAGAGGCAACTAGGATGCTCAGAAAACTAAGCATTTTGAAAAAGAGCTAAAAGAATTTAATTAATGTTTAGGCTGGAGGGTTATTTTCCAAGAACTGAAGACCTATCATATAAAAAAGGATAAGATTATTTTCTTTGCCTATAAAGATAGAACTAGGATGAAAGAGTAGATATGGCAATGGATTCTATAAAACATAAGGGAAAAATTTGTAACATAAAGAGCTAAACCACAGTGGAACAGATTGCTCAGGAGATGAGGGATTTTTTTTCTTAATTGAAATATTTAAATATATTTAAAAGGATTGCTCTTTGCAAGTGGGTCATCTGGGTGGCCCATAATATTTCTTCAGATCCCAAGTTTTATAGGCCTTATGTTTAATGTGATTGTTAATAAATATATTCACTCTATCTTGCCTTAGGGTTCATTGAAGTTTTAATAGGGCAGCTGAAACTTAATATATACCCAGCTATAGCCAAAATAATGGAGTTAGTCTGAGTAATAGCAATAGCAATAGCACTTAGACTTATATACTGCTTTATAACTCTCTAAGCAGTTTACAGAGTCAGCATATTGCCCTCAACAATCTGGGTCCTCATTTTACCCACCTTGGAAGAATGGAAGGCTGAGTCAATGTTGAGCCTGGTGGGATTTGAACTGCCAAACTGCAGGCAGCCGACAGCATGAAGTACTGCACTCTAGCCACTATGGCTTAATTTGTAGCTAATTCAGCAATTTGTAAATATTACACAAAAATTGTTGATGCTAATGAGGTAAAAGTATAAAAGAATGTATATATTATGGAATGTAGTTGTCCGTTACTCACCTTCAACTAATTCACAGTGACAATTCTATACCAATAAATTATAAAAATTAATATTTTATCTAAATAATTTGTTTCAAAAGATCTTTTAACCATCACTCACCAAGAGGCTATATCATAAGAAGAAAATGCAAGTTAACTCACCCAAACCCTGACAGCAGATCCTTGTTCAAATAGTTTCAAGCAACCTGGTAATATTTCCCCAAGGACACATATAAAACTGAAGGCCTACAGGCAAACCTTCAGCTGCACAGTAACAACCACTGTATTAAGTTTTCTTGCAGACACACAGACATCCTTATATCCCTGTGTAGTTAACAGAAAGGCCCTGTGAAAACTCAGCAGATCATGACACTTCTTTGAAACATTAAGTTTTCAAGATCTGATGTATCATTTGGATTTTTGCCCTGCAAAGGAACAGAGGCCAATTTTTTTTTTTTTTTAGAAAATACTGATTTATAACCATACCAGTCTCATGGTACATACTTTTAATCTAGTTTCAAATGATATGTGGCTGGTGCCAGCAGCTGTATACAATGTGGGAGATAATGGAACAAGTGTTTTAGATGCAAGTATGTGATCAATTTTACCCCTTTCCAGATTTGTTTTTTTATAACACTTATCAAAGAATGCCTGTGCATTCTGTATGAATGCTCTTTTTTTGCTTATCTTTAGATGTTTCATATCAAAATTTTACATTTACTATTATCTATTCCTGCACTGTAGAGAGCATCCTGATGGGCAACATCACAACCTGGTTTGGGAACAGCACCATGCAAAACAGA